>JAQFXP010002591.1:0-14659 GCA_034693685.1 Belba bartosi | reverse complement strand
TCGGCTGATGAATGCTCACTATTATAGCTATTTTGTGCTGTTTTGCCAATTTTGCTAAACAAGTCATTACCTGAAATAAGATAATATAAATTTAATAATTGTTTTTTGTTTTTGTTTTATTTAATTTACATTTAAATTTTTAGATTTAGACTTAGACTTAAAAAAATAGTTTTTTTTAAATTTTAAAAGTATGTTATTTTAATTATATTTATTTATTGTTTAAATTTATTTATTAATTGATTTAATTATAACTAAAAATTTTTTATTTTTTTATTTTAAAATTTATTATTGTAAACATTTAAACAAATAGTTAATATTATTTTGTAACATGTCTAATTACAAGAAATAACTTTCAAATTTCAAAAATGTTTTCACTAGTTAATTAACTATAATTATAAAATTACATTTTATAGCATAATTAAAAATAGATTATAATTACCAGTATCATAAATAAAAGCACAAATTTCAAAATAATGATACGACAAGACCGTCAAAATATTTGCTTTCATGATTAATGATTTCACGATAAATGATTATAAACAAGTCAATTTATACCAATTAAAAACAATTTTTTTTGTTATTTAAAATAAATCATTTTTTAAAGTTTACTATTTTTGTTATTATCAAAGGTAGACAAAAAGATAAGAAATCAAATTGCTTTTTAGCGTTTATACCATTTGTTAAACATACCAAAACAATATATCTGCAAAAACCTACAAGGTCTACAAGAGACAGCCTTAGGCAGGAATTGAGAAGAGACCAGTCAACCCTCTCTCTAAATTTAAAATTTGGCATTTATTCCCCTTAGTCCGAAAAAAGTATCCCCTCAACTTTATGCCGGCAGCCTAAAGCGGTCGGCAAATTCTTTTGGTTTTTTTTTATTAAAATCGGGAAATTTTTCCTAAATTGTTGCTAAATCGGGTTTAAATTCAATTAAATTATTTAAAATTTAATTATTAATATATGGGTTTTTAGCCATTTGGAAAAAAATCCCTTCCCTGATTCTCCTGGATCGGTTCACCTTCCCGATTCCTGACCTTAGGCCAGTTAAAGTCAGCTTTTTTAACTATGAGATGTGTCCACATTTGATAATTACTGTTTAACTTATTTTAAAACCATTTGCAATATTTAGAAATATTTTTATTTAATTTCTTTTTGTTAAATTTTACTTATTATTTTTATTTAATTGATCTTGAATTAATAGATTTATCTCTGTATTACAATATAAACAATATACAACTTACAACTTCAGCCGCATTACTATCCAGACCAGTTGTCGGTTCATCAATACACAACAAATTCGGTTTAACAATCTTGGTCATTTCAATTGCAATCGACAATCTACGTTGCTCACCGCCACTACATTTCTCTACTTTTGTATTATTTATTTCGGTCAGAATTAAATCATCAAGTATGTTTTCAATGATTTTCTCATTAGAAATAATAGACAAGTAATTCTTAACCGAACTATTCTTCAACTTTGCAGCATAGGTCAAATTTTGTTTTGCCGTTAAATTAGTTATTAAATGCTCTTTTTCATCTTTGCCAATAAAGCATGATCGTATTCTATTCTCACAATTTACAAAGAATTTAGACTCTGGTGTTAATCCAGAGCTTACTTTTCCGTTTAAACATTTAAACAATGTTGTTTTTCCGGCACCCGATGGGCCCATTAAAGCCATGATTGTGCCAAAATTAACATGTCCATATAGTTGATTTAAGATTGTTTTTTCTTTGCCAAACATAAATGCTTTTACTTTGTAAGTCAAATTAGACCAAGCAATTGCAATGTTAGCATCCATAATTGCAATTATTATCTATTTTATTATTATTATTATATTTTATATTAATAAAAATTATTAAAAAAACAAAAACATTAATATTTTATAACAAAAATTTTAATTTTATTTATAAACAAGCTTAAGTTATTTTGCATACAAATATATTCAATAATCAATTTTATTTAAATATATCATTTTAATAAAATAAACATGGTGCAGTTGCATTATGTTTGTCTGAGTAAAAACTATTAAAATGCTGGAATAGTAAAAATATCACTCAACAAGTTAAACTTGAGACACGCTCATGAATTAAATAAAAAAAACTTGTAAATTGAACAAATCAATTGAAATCAACAATCAAATTAAAATTGAATGTATAATTTAACAATCAAATTAGTGTTATTAAAAATAACCTTTACAGTAAAAAGAAAGTATCTTTTCAAAATATGTACCCATCAGCCTTGAAATCACTTTTTGTACTGACAATTTTTTTGTATGAAAGTACCCGATCTTATAGCTAAAAATTAATTAAATTCGTGAGTAAAAGGGAAAGTATATTCACTTATATGTCGAACTTTTCAGGCTAAAACTTGATTTGTTTGATTTTTATAAGTTTTTTGCTTTACATATTTTAAATGCTATGCTGTCTAATTGTTTTAAAAACATCTGTCTAATTTTTAAATATAAATTGTTTTTATAATTGTATGCTTAAGAAAATGTATAAAATTTTATTCTTGGTCAGAATAAAATTTTAAAAATTAATTCTTAGCCTAGAATTTTCTAATCTTAACCAAAGCAAACCCAGATCCGGATTCTTTTCATAAGATATTAAAATTTTTAGCACGATTGGTTTACTGAGTTAGTTGCTGAGAATATTGTTTTTTTTATTGTGAGGCTAAAGTCTTCTTAGTTATTTTTGGCGATTAAAGTTGAATTATATATATTTTATATCAACAAATACCTCTATAAAAAATGTTTGGTCTTTTAAATAAGAAGGTTTCAAGGTTAGGCACACATGGCAAGATTTTCGGTCAATAACTCTTTCTCTAAATTAGCAACCAAATCCCACAAGCCCCGCCGATCTACGCTTGATACATTTCTTTTTTATATTAAGGGAGTAAGATGGGTTGGAGAAGGGGAGGGATCAGATGGAATTTGTTTATACATTTATTTGAAAATGTATTAAAAATAAAACAAATTATTGCTATTTAATTAATAATAAAAAATCAAAAATATTTTTTATAAAATTTGTAAAAATTTTAACTATTAAATATTTAGAAAATTAATATATTTAGTAAAATATTTATTAATAAATTTTTTTTTTTGTTAAGCAATTAATCAAAACGTTGCTTAAAGATCAACTTGACTATTCTTGTTTTTAATAATTTAATTTTTAAAAATTTTAGTTAACCGTTGTTTTAAAACATAATATTTTGCAAAATTAAAAAATATTTTTAATATATGTGAGATAAATTAAACATGAGCAAAAACTAAATAATATTGCAGCATTAAAATGTATTATATTTAGATTAATAAAAAAATATCTTATCATTACTACATTAATACCGTTTTATTTCTAAATACAAATTTGAAAAATGTTTAACATTATGTACAAACTACACTAGCTTAATTAAATTTATTTTTTAATCATGTTTAGTTAATATATAAATTATTTATTAAATAAAATTATAAATTATATTATACTAAAATAATATAATAATTAGTAATTACACTAAAGTTAACTGAATAATATTTATTACCAAACTAGATAAAAATAGTTTAAATCTAGATTGCCACAATTCAAGTGTTTGGGGATTATAAGCATTTTCTTAAATACATTACAACTTGTATTGGAACAAATGAAAGCAACTTAATTTGTCATTCTACATTATCAAAAATAAATAAATTTACAAAATAATTAATAAAAACATATTTATTTAAAAATATGAATATTTATCAAAATCAAAACAATCGTAACGTCAGTAATATAAGACAAAAATCTATAATAAAATGTGAATCAATTCATACATCGATTTGCTTCAAACAAACGTCAATTAACGGCAAAACCAATGAAAACATATCTACAAAAACACATAAACCGGTCAGTCATCTGAGACTACGGACCGATGTTTATGCATTCCTACAAAACTCGTCGAAACTGTACGGCCGGTGCTATCACATACTCATCTCATGTCTTATAATACTATGCCTTTTGCTGACAATCCTCTGTACAGTCGAAGAGATGCCAAACGTACTAAACGAGATATCATTCGCTGTCGACGTCTTAGTGTTAATCATATTCATATTGGAATTTATGGCCCGATTGTGGTCGTCGTCATGCGTTCATTACTACCGGGGCTGCACAGGCAAACTCCGGTTTCTCATCAGCCCATTCCGTGTTATTGATTTAATAGTTATTATTACATCAATACTAGTTCTAGTGTTTAACGTCAAAAGTGGTCTTTTAATGCCGTCGCTAAGGGGTATGAATAAAGTTATTTAAACTTTTTTTTATTAATATTTAATTAATTGTTTATTATTAACTAGTTAATAATTAAATTAATATAATAATTTTTTATGGCTATAATTTATGATGTTTTTAGTTTAATCTATAAAACATGATTGTTTTTTAATATTAATATTATTTAATAAATAGTTAAAATTAAGACATAAAATATTTAGTTATTTAAAAAAAACATTATTTATATAAATATAATGTTTATATATCTTATTAGATAAGTAAATTAAAAATGTATGTTTCTCTACCTTGCTAGGTATTCGTTTCCTACAAACGTTCAAAATAGCCCGATTAGAGCACCGGTTCCGCCCCTGGCGTGTGATGGCATCAGTAATTAGCTCACAAAGAGAGCACTTATACATCACTACATATCTATCTTTTTTGGTACTACTTTTCACGTCATTTATGATATATTATGTGGAAAAAGAGTCAAATCCAAATTTTAACAACCTGGGTCAATCACTCTGGTGGGCCGTAATAAGTCTGTGCACTGTAGGGTATGGCGATGTGTACCCGATTACAGCCGCCGGTAAAGTGTTGGCCAGTATTTCTATAATAATCGGCGTTTTATTGCTTGCATTACCGGCCGGTATACTGAGTACAGGTCTGGCGCTGAAGGTTGCGGAACAGCAACGGCTTCGACATCTCGGCAAACGACAAATACCGGCCGCACGACTCATACAGTGCCGCTGGAGATGGCATTATGTTTTGGGACACATGTCTAATACCGGTGCGATTCGATTGTCAAATAAGTCAACGTCTCGTCAAATAGTATTGAATAAAAATGAGAAAATTTTATTGAATTTTATTTTTAAAACTAAATGCTTTGTTGCTTTGAAAAAATTTGCGCTTGCTTACAAACCATGCGAAGTTAAAGATGTGCTTGATCAACATGACGCTGACCATTTGGAAGTTATGTGTAAATTGAGGGAGATGGTTTCTCGACTTTCACAAGTTGAAATCAACAATCGTAATATGTTATCAAAACTAGTTGAATCAAATAATCAGTTTAATGTTCGCTTGAGTAGTATTGAACAATCGTTAAATGATACTAGGTTAAAATTAGGTCAATTGATAGATGAACAATTTAAAAATAAAACTGTATAATGACTAAAATAATTATTATTATAATTTATTAAACGTTATTTTATATAAAAGTTATTTATTTATAATTTATAATCTAGTCATAAACTAGTCCCAAAATTAGTTGCTTTTTTAAAAATTATACACGCTAAAGTTTTCAAATTTTACATTATTACAGTTTATATTTTTATTAATAAAATATTTTTAAAATAAAATATTTAAATAAAATTGATAAATATTAAAAAAATTACTATTTAAATAATTATTTTTAAAAACTTTTAAATAATAAAATAAAACATTTTGATCAAAACATACATTTTTTTAATTCAAATTTTTTAAGTATTTAAAAGTACAAAAATTAAAACAAATCATAAGTTTTGATTAAAAACTTGTATTGAGAATCATAACAAAAAGTAATGTTTGCGTTAATAAACAACAATTAAATTAAATCAAATGTTAAAAATAAAAACAATTAAGAACAGATATGTCAAGAATCAGTCCATTAAAAAGCGCCAGTCCTTAACCATAGTAACCACCTCTGCCACCTCTAAAACCACCATAGCCTCCACGACCACCATATCCACCGCCAAAGCCTCGGCCACCATAGCCTCCACCATAGCCTCCACCATAGCCTCTACCGCCACCAAATCCTCGGCCTATTATGACAATATATATTTTTTAAATATTTTTTAATTTGAAAATAACTTAAATATTAAAATAGTTAAAATACTTATTTTTTATTACTATAAATTTAAAATTATTTAGTAAAAATATCTAGCATAATTTATCGCAAAATATTTAATTATACTTATTAATTAATTTTAATTGATAAAATTAATTTTTACTTAAATTAAACCTAAAATTTAGTTAAAATCTTGTTTAGTTAAAATTTCAAAATTCCAATTTAATAACCAATTGCAAACTTAATTAATACTTAAATAAATGCAAAAAAATTAATCTAGCACAAAATTACCATAGCCGCCGTATTGGGCGCTTGCCATGGGCAAAACCACCAGTGCTAAAACCAGGCATACAGCCAATGCAGCGATCAATGCAGTCTTCATTTTTCAGAGTTATATAACAAAAACGTTTTTTAATCAAATACTGATTTTTGTTGACTTAGCACAAATCCGAATGATACCAATAGTCGCGTTTACTTTTGCTTTTATATTCAATTTGTTCGCATTGTATGCATTGGAATCCAATTCCTGTGCATTCCCCGAAAAAAATGACATTGACAGGATGTTCAAGTCCGCAAGAGCACCGGCAGCTTTATATGTTCAATCATACTATTGCCAGCACCAGTAGAATTGTTTAAATTTTTTTTATTTATACATGCATATATTTTAATCGCCAGCATTAGACTTTTAATTAATTTTTGTTTATACAGTAATAAACTGGAAGGTCGTTACTAACTGTCTATTTATTATTCATAAATATAAGTTTTATTCTTTTATTTTTCTTTCGATGTAAATCAAATATTCGTAAAAATTTTCTGATATATTTTAAATTGATATGTCAATTTTTTCTTTGAAAAGCGTCTGAACTTTCCCTCCGGTGCTTTATTTCAAAATTTTCTAGTGATAGATAAATCATATCCTTCCATCTTTTAAACTGTTAGCTAGTTTATTGTCCTTATTATGATTGTATTCTCATCCGTAGTTTCAATTAATATTTTGTCTTCTTTTTAAAAACGTGTAATTTTAACGGGATAAGTATTTTAAATGCAATATTTAGCTTTAAAACTAATTGCTACTTATTTTAACATTAAAAAATGTATAATAAAAATTTTAGAAATTATTTAACTTAGCCTATATGTAATTTTATATGCGAGACAATATTATTTAACTGCCAGACAGCATTAAACTGTGATTATGAATTAATTAAATAATTTTATTTTGATTATGCATAAACTAAAAATAAAAATTTTCAAGGCAAAATCTAAGACAAAACATGAAAATATTCAAATACGCCCAAATGTTTTCCCCAAATACATTTATTTAAAGATTTCTAACATGTTCGTTGCTTTTATTGAATTGATAATTAATAAAATAACAGAAAATATAAATAAAAATTTGAATAAAAATTTTTCTTTTTAGTCCTTAACAACAAATACCGATTAGTATTGAGTATAAGAACACTTAATAAACTCAAATACCTTTCCAACTAACGCTATGCGATATATAAATTGCACAACTTTTGAGTATAAAAAACTGTAACTTATACTCAAATGTTTGTAATAAACAATATATTGATTTAAAGATTACTTATTTGACTATCATTTATAAAAATTTTGTGTATTTTTAACTAAAATTGAATTAATTATGACTTTAAAACAAGAAGTATTGCGCGAACGCGTTTTGACACATATATGCAAATAAAGCTACAAATTATCTGAATAGTCAAAGCATACGGTTTGTACCAAATGCCCGCAACCCAATGAACCTCCTATTTGTCAGCCAATCAAAGATTGTATTTGGTTATTTGTGTCAAATAGGGTATAAAAATGTATGACAAACTCAAAACACTAAACAATTGATTAATTAAATTAAATATTTTCACAAAAATTGGATTTAAATGTTGTCAAAAGGAATTTTTGAAGTGTCGGCAAAAAAATTAAAAAATGGACCGAAAACTGACCTCTGACTGTTACTTATTAATTGTAATCAAATTAAAACTTATTAATTGTTTGCCTTAAATCAATTTTTAATGAATAAATTTGATATAAATATATTTAATATTAATTTAAATGTTGTGCAATTTATATGTCGCATAGCGTTACTAGTGCAAAAAAGATATTAATAAAAATCTCCAAGATTTCTTTATATTTAAAAAAGCGGAAATTTAAAAATAGTATAATAAAAATTTTCAAGAATTAAATAAAAGTTTTTATTAAATAAAAAAAAATGCATAAAATAAAATAAAAACTAACATTTAATCTAAAAATTGACAACAAAATCAAGGTTCTTGCTACATTTTATTTTTTATATAAAGAAGCATAAACAAATTATGCTGTTTAAAACAGGCATATTAATATTTAATAGCTGAAGGCTATAAACATAATTTAGTAAATCTGTTGTCCATTATTCAACAAATCTAATATATATCAAAAATACAATATATTTTTAAACTCAAATGACATTCACATAACAAATAATTTAGATTTTTATTTGTTTCAAATAGCTGTGACAATGATTTTGATAAACAATAAATTTTTAACATATTTTAGATGCTTTACATTGATTAAGATATGATAACATAACTGTCTGTACGAAACGTGTGTCCACTGAAACCGATCTTCACAAACAAATAGTCAAACAATAGATAAGTCGATAATTGTTTATATTAGTCATAGAATGGTTGGCCCCTAAACCAAATGAACAAAAGATTTTTTTATATTTAATATTTTTTTATTTTATTCAAAACACTGTATAAACAAAGGTAATTTTTTTATTTGTTTGAATTGAAAAGTTTATTCACTTTTATGTTTGAATAAATTTTTTAAATGTTATTAAACAAATAGTTTATCTTGTGTTTAATCTTAAAATATTAATTTATATGTTTAACAAAATTGTTGGATTTTATTAAATGGAAATATTTACCGCATTGAGCCATATATCCTAATTCCCGGTCTAATATAGCTGAGTCGGTGTGGGCGTGAAATTGGAACTCTTGGTCCTGGATTGTAGTAACCAAGTGAACTTTTAATCAAATTTATTAATTAAATAATTTTAAAAATTTTGGTTTAAAATAATATTTTAAGATAATAACAAAATATATTTTCAATACCTGTAAGGATTATACCCCCAATATGGGGCCCGACAGTCAATCATTAATGCAGATTGTAGTAAAATTGTTGCTGTAATTATGCAAAACACACGTAGTTTCATCTAGTTAAAAATAAATGTAAAAGATAATTTTTTTTAAACGTTATTGATAAAAATTAATATGAAATATATTTTTGTAATATAAAAATTTTTACATACATTAAAAAATATTTAGTTAAAATTTTAAAGTTTTTGGTAGTTAAAAGAATTTCTAACTATGTCTAGACTAAACATTTAGTTTAGGTATTTATAGTCGAATTATAAATAGGATTTGTGGCTATCAATGCTTAAGATCAATATTTTTGTAAACAATTATTAAGTATTATTTCAATTGCTTCTAAATATGTGCTACTTCATATGTTTATAATTTTTTAAATAATATTATTCTTGCTATCAGTTAAGTGTGTGACCACTCTATGCCATTAGAAGTGGTTAAAACTAGTTTGGAACCATTTATAAAATTAATAGCAATTTAATTTTATAATTTGTGTAATAAATATATTTTTGAAATATTTATTTGTGTTGATGTAGTTTATAGAATAAAATGTTTTGCTTTTAAAACTAAACAAACATACAAATATTTTGATATTATATAATAAAAGATAATATTTTGATTTTAAGCTGTATAAATATTTTTTTTGTATTTTTTAAAATTTTAAAGTTATATAAAAAATATTATTTATACTGTGTATATAATATAATTATTATAAATATTTTGTTTATTTATTTTGTATAAATAAGTTTATGTATTCAAAAAAAATTTTATTTTTATTTTGTATACTATTTATTAATTATTTAAAATGAGAATATCTTTAATATCATACAATATATTGTTTTTTTTGTGTTTAATAAATAGAAAATAAGTTACAATTAATTTCTAAAAATGTAAAATTACATTTAAAATTTTTTATATTATTAGAAATTTTTACTACAAATTACCTAAGTAAAAATAAAATTAAAAAATGTTAATTTCTATTAATATATACTGTATTGCCAAAAATTAAATAAAAATTTTGCTAAAATTATTATTTTATAATTAATAGATTATAAAAAGACCTAAATTAAGATTAAATGTTTGATTTAGAAACTATTTAAAGGCATTACTAGATATGAGTACAGTTTATAATTTTTAATTAAAAAATTATTGTCACTTTTTATTTTATAAGTAATTATATGAATTTATAAAAGTTTAAAATTAAAATATATTTTAAATATGTATTGGATTAATCACAAAAAAAGTTTCCTAACTAAAAAGTCATTAGCTATTCCTCATTAGTAATTAAATAGTTGTCTATTACAATATTTCTTTGAATTTATTTAATTTAATTTTTAGACTAAAAGAGGATTTCCTTTGACATGGAAAGATTTTTGTAATTTTTGTATACTCTATTTTTTGTTATCTTATTTTAATATTTAGACATATATTGTAAATGAATAATAAAAATTTATATAATGTTTGTGCTAATATTTTGTTTTAATTAAACATCTCAAATTATTTTGCAAAGCATAAACATTCTTGTATGTCTACATCAGGGATCGAGAAGGTCGGCCGATCCAGGGGGGGGGGTGGATTTTTTCAAAAACACTAAAACCCCAATATATTACCTAAGATAAGATTTTACCTAATTTAACTGGATTTATACGAATTTAAACTAAATTTAGTTAATTTAACTGAATTAGAAACAAATTAAAAAAATTTTCCCAATTTTGATTTAAAAGCTAAAAAATTTGCCGCCTGCCTTTGAGATAAGAGAAGGCAAAAATCGAGGAGGGTCCTTTTTGCTGACCAAATGCTAGGGTTGATAAATGCCAATTTTTCAAATCAGGGAATTTTTGGCTGATCCCTCTTTCTCAATCTCTGATGCAAAAACAATCTTGTTTAAAAGCTTGATTTAACCGGAATTTTTATTTATAGATTACAAATATATTTGAAAATTATATTTAAATGTTTATCAAGTTCCACACACTAATTTGCATATATTAATATTTATGTTGATTGATCTCAAAAGTTTTAAACTCTAGAATCAGCTCAGATAATAATTTATGTACATTATTATTATATAAATTGTTTTTATTAATTTAAACATGTAACTTACAAACTCATTAAAAAATTAATATAATTTTATTTATTATTTTACTTAAATATACAATACAATATAATAAATATTTAAACAGGCTAATTTAGTAATTTATATAGATATAAAATATATTCCTAATTTTATAACAAATAAAAAAGCAACTAGCTTATTTAAACTTTTTTACCAACAGGAAAATATTTGACATTAACCCAACCATAACAAGTCGACTCACAGCGACCGCTAATTTTCAATAAAGCCGTTCCATTAACAGCAGTCACAGACATAACGCCAGTCTCGGAATCACACGAACCGGTTGTTATGTTATTTTGATTTTTTAGATAAAACAAATCGCCACTACATTTCCCACCGACTACTCTTCCCAATCGACTAAACTTTTCAATGCCTATACATAACAACATTTTAAAATTTATTTTTATTAAAATAATAATTTTTTCTTACCGTTAGTATCAATAATAGCATTGATAGAATTGAGCGCTAACTTAAACTTTTTGCTATTATTTCTATAACCAAATGCCGTATTGTTTATTTGGCCAACAATTATTTGATTGCATTTAGTATTGATCTGGCTAACTTCTGTTGTACTGTTGTTTACTATAGAAATAAAATACGAATTCTCGTCGCAATAGTATTCACTTTTGACGTATACAGTGGTAGTGTTCTCTTTAATAATTTCTAAAAATAATTACAATAATTTAAGCATGTTTATATTTATTATTTAATGTATAAATTAAATAAAATATAATTGTTTTTAAAGTATACTTACTTCTGCTAGCATATACAATTGAAACAGGCACAGGTATTAATATCATTGCTAAAATAATGCAAAAAACAAACAGGACAATGTATTGAATTCTCATTATTTTGTGCGCAATTTTATTCACCAGGTCAAATATTTATTAGATATATTAATTATGACAGTTTTATTTTTTAAAAATATAAATTTAACTTGATAACATCAAATTTTGTATAAATATTTTGCTAATCTATTAAATATAAAGAAAAGATTATTTTAATCAATTAAAACATTAATTATTTTGTTTTGAATACTAACTAAATGTAAAGTTAAAATAATGATGCTGTTCATAAATTTTTTAATCTTATTTTTTAGTTTACAGATATTTAAACAAGAAAATAATTATTCTAAATATTGTTTTCTACTATATATTATTTTAATAATAATAAAAAAATATTTTATAATAAAAAATTGATTTAAGATTTTTGTTTTGATTTAAATGTGATTTTTATTAACAGGTAAGAAGTGTAAAGAAAGCGTTTTGGCTGTAGTGCTAATATAAACTGAATTGTAATTGCGTTACAAAAATAATTAAATTTAATTATAAACATACTTTGAAAGAAAAGGAGATAAAACTAATACATTTTGAGTCAAATCACAAGCATTTTAGTCCTAATTTATAGAATTATTTTTATTAATGAAATTGTAATATTAGATTTTTATTTCAATTAGCAAAAAATGTTTGTTATTTAACATAAAATTTACTTAATTTATCTCTTTGTTTGCGTTTTTAGTTAATTTTAATTATTTCTATCATGTTAATTTATTATAAAAACTGCAATTAATTTTTGGCTTAATATTAGCATTAAAGCAAAAAACAACCTTTAACTTCATGGTAATCTTTATTTTATTTAACTGATTTAACAATAGTAATGATAATTCTTAACTCCAAGCAAGATAAATATTCAAATTGTTAGTAAAGATTTAAACAAAAAAAAATGTTTAGTATTTTGTTTATAATTGATTTTATGAATCAGTATTCTAGTAAGCAGCAAAATCTATTTAACAGCAATAAAGTTAGATATTATTAACGCAAAACTCAAAATAACATTCATGCAAATATGGAGTAGAGAATATTTGACTTATTTGTGATTCTTATCCAGGCATTTATAAGGGGAAACAGGTATTTACCAGTTAAATTTCACCATAATTATATAGGTTTTTGAGAATTTTTTAAAATCTCAACCCTGATACCCATTAGGCTGTCCATCTGAAACTCTAGATTTCACTTAATTTAAACCAGGTAAACCCGATTTTAATTGAAGTAATGTTCGGACACATTTTCAATATAACAAAAGTTATTCTTATTTTTACCCATTTATTGATTATTTGCAAAATAAACAAATTTTAAACAAATTCTTTAAAACAAATTTAAAATTTGATCCAAAGATGAGTCGAATTAAAAAAATTAATATTATTTATGAAAACATTTTTAATTATCTTAGAGTTACGGATCAGTTGTTCGACACTAGACTTAGGGATGAAATCTCGAGAGCCGTTGAAGTCAATTGTCAGTAGTTTTGGAAGTTTTGCCAAACAATTGATCGCATTATCAGACAATTTGTCGGAAATAAAAACATTTAAGTATTGAAGTGAAGGCATAAGTGCGTCGATTGATGTGAAAAACGTGTCTTTTATTACAATATTTGAATTGATTGTCAAATGCGTTACGTTTTCGAAACCATCGAAGGGTTGACTCAATTCATAGTCTTTCGAATAAATATTTACAACAATTTCTAAACGTTTTAATTGTTTGAATTGTTTTAATTCATTACAAAATTGACTCAATTCTGAATCGAAAACCATTAATTTGAGACAAATATTCGACAATTGTCTGCATTTTAAAGCCATTTGTTTTAATAGATTTGGTGTAAAAAACGAATTAATTGACAGACATTTCAATTGATTCAATTCAGACAAACAGTTCATTAGACTAATGATTGAGTTTTGATCCCAAATATCGTCAAACCAGACCTCAATTGCATTTAAACTCTTTTTATGATTTTTCGCAATTAATTCAAATTTTGTTTTGTTTTTATCGGTCAAATAAATAGTAATTTTATGCAATTTTTTGAACAAAACTTCGTTATTATCGCCAAAAATGTCCTTCAATTCAGTCGAACTCATAAACGAATTCTTGAATTGACGTAAATTCAGACATAATCTGATGTTTCGATAAAAACAGTGTTTATTGACTTCGGAACTAAACATTAGAATTCGATAGAAATGAATTGATTTCAATTGTTTCGCATATTTATTGAAGAACTGATCCATTGTTTCGACGTTTAATGCATTGAATTCGCATTGAATTTCAGTTAAATTATTACAGAATTTGATAATCGATTCAAACATTCGGTTATAATTCAAAACATTATTGAAATAATAATAGAATTCAATTGAAGTAATATTTCGACACTTTTTAAGTATTGACTCAAATGACGACAAATCCATTGAATTTGAATTTAATCTCAATTTTTGTATCAAATTCTCGTCAATTAATAGTTTGTATTGTTTTTGATGAACAGATTTGTGGAACTGTTTTGAGACTAATTCTAATC
>JAQFXP010002590.1:0-14659 GCA_034693685.1 Belba bartosi | reverse complement strand
TGAAGGTGAAACTTTCACCGAAATTTCATGCAACTTTCACTTGAAAGTTTCGCAAGCTTTCAGTACTAACAACGCTACCAAATATATACTAATCCTAAAATCTAAGCCCAAAACTAACGGATCAAATATGGATTAAGAGATAATCCTTACCATAGAATTGCTTCTCAAGTTGAGGTTTAGGTGAGAAACGGGTGAATTAATACCAGAGCTGTTGTCAGCGCCGATATTGAGCAAACCCTGAGTAAAATCGTCGCTATTGTCGGAATAGAGGCCAAACATCTCGAGATCAGCCGATAGCGACAACTGGGAGAGCTGTTGCTGCTGTTGTTGTTGTTGTTGTTGCGGCTGAGATTGGCTTTGGATCTGTTGCTGTTGCGTACGACCGCTGATATGACTTCGCAACTCTTGCCGGACGTACTCGGATGTCATACCGGAGTTATTTCGGGTGCGATCCGACTGCTGGACCGACAGCTGCTGCTGCTGTTGTTGTTGCTGTTGTGGCGCCGGCTGTGGTGTCGGGGGTTGACTACTATTAGAGGCGAACGTCTGCTCAAAGTTGAACTGATCGGGCGAATGGGCGTAGTTCTGAACGGACTGGTAATTCGGCGACGGGAGGGATGTCTCGTTCGGAAATCGGGGCGAATTCACGCGCATTGGCGACGGAATTGAGTTGACGGACATCCGCTGTGGCCGAGCGATCGACTGTTGGCCGAACTGCTGACTAAACTGGTCGGCCGGGTAGGGCGAACTGCGCGCGTTTCGCGGCTGTGCCGGCGCTTGTGCCCGCATCGGCCGCGCGTTAAACCGCTGCCCTGTGCTCGCATACGACGGCCCGTTACCTACAGGTGCGATAAATTGATTTTAAAAATTAATTAGCATGTTTATTTAATAATTTAAACTATTGGAAATCAATGCGCATTTCTATTAACTTAAAATTATTAAAACTAATTTGTATGTGTATTCAGGAATTAAACTTGGTAAAAATTAATTCGAATGTTAATTTAATATTAAATTTGTCATAAATATTCATCAGCATGTGCATTTAACTATTGTTTTCTTAAATTATTAATTTAAGTAATATTTTTTGTTTAATTGAATTAATTAGAATTGTATTATTCCCAAAAGAAAACATTTCCTTGACAAATTTTCGATTTAATCAAATAATTCGTTTATTGCGTAACGTTTCAAAACTAATTTATTAGCAAGTTAATGTTTTACTTGTAAATATAAAAATAATTTTATTATTAACTGGTTAATTACCTATATAAATAACTAACTAGTAAAATGTTATCTTTGTATTTTATATGACATTATAAAACAAATGCAAACTTTTAATTACATTTGCATTAATTCAAACACAAATATATTCGCGTGAATTGTATAATAAAAATATTGAATTCGGCTTTTTATTTATGAATTGAATTACAATAAGAATATTAATGCAGAGAAATAAAAAGAAGAGAAGAAAACACAAAACAAATCCTGAATAAACATTACGCTATCGATGTCTACGAGCAGTAAGAATAATGAAGTTTGTGTACAAATATTCCGATATTTGTTCAGTTATTCCTGTCATTACATACTCGACAGTAGTAGACAATGAACCGAGCGAGCTAAAAAAAGCACTCGTTTTATTGTATGGGGGAGAGGCCTGGTAGAGCACTGTAACGCAGAATTACAATAATAGCCCCGACTATATGACTATATGGCAGTGTTGATGACATCGGCCGAGAAAAATGACAGATAACTGAACCCTTGGATTGAATGACACGTGAAATGGCAATAAAAATAAGAGAAGAGTAGAGGAGAATGTCATAAAACTATTGAATAGAAGAGAAAACACAGAGTTTTTATATACACTGTATATATAGTCTGTACTGAAAATCGGCTCAAAAAGAGTTGTCGACTCAGATATGAATGACTCGAATCGATAAAAATGCTTTTTTCTTCTCTTTTTTCTCTCTATTCTCTGCTCTTTTTATATTAATATATGAAAAGCTATTCTTTAACTGATAGTAACTGACATCGAATACAACATCAGAATTGTGTCAATCATTCTCTGAGATAAACCATTGCAAACATTATTATAAATTGCAGTCAATTTTTGTATTGATTTGTTAGGCCTTTTCATAACTCTTATCATAACTTATCAATCAATTCATAACAATATGTTTTTAATTCAATATTTTTAAAATCTATTTTAATATTTAAATATTTTCGAAAATAAAATCAAAAATTTCTAAAACATTTAAAAACTTTATAATAACTTAAATTAAAAAAACTTTAATTTTTGATAAATTTTTTAAAAATAAGTGTAAATCAAATATTAAATCAAAAAAACATAAGAAATGCGATCGAATCGAAAACATATAGAGAGCCGAGACCCTAGTATCCGGTCTGGACTCTAGACATACCCGAGAGCTGTGCATTGAGCATAGGGTTGGTCTGTTGAAGGTTGACGTTCTGACTCGACTGTTGTATCACTTGCTGACTGGATTGGGCGCCCATCTGCTGGGGCCGGGCCTGTTGGGGCCAGACGTTCTGCGGCGACATCTGCATTAGAGGCGAGTGCGGTCCGGTGGCCGGTGATGGCGACGACACAAAGTGCGGTGACATTCTGTGCTGGTTAGCGGTCGGATAGCTACTACCCGACGGACTAGGATATGACTGTTGGGCCGGGGGTGCGGGCGAGAAGGGGGCGCGCGGGCCGGGACTCAGCTGCGGCGCCGGCGACTGAGGTAGTGGCGACGATACGCTCGCAATCGGCAGCGCATAGCGCGGCGACAGCTGCTGGCCGTCCGGCTGCGGCGTCTGCGGTCCGACGCCGACCACCCGGGGCTTGACTGTGAGCGCGACGTTCGGTGCGACCGAATTGTTGAGCAGTTCGTTCATGTTTTCGGGAAAGCCGGTGAAACTCATTTGTTCCGATTGTTGCGTTTGCGGTATCATCTGCTGCTGCGACTGCTGGGCCAGGAGTCGCTTCTGCTGTTCCATCATCTTGCGCTCGGCCAGTGTCCGGCGCATCTGAGGCGTCAGCGGCGCTGTATTCACCTGAGCCGCCACTTGCGTCAGATTTGGGTTCAGTTGGATGTTTGGCGGCAGGTATTGCTGCCGAGGCTTCTGGAGCCGGGTCTGAGGTCGCGGTTGTAGTTGAAAGTTGGCCTGTGGTGGGAGTGCCGGTGCGTTCTGTGCCGAAGGGGTCAAAACACAATTAGCGAATAGTTTTTGATTATAAATACAATTCAGTCAATCAATACCTGTTGAGCAGATTTGGTGATCTGTTGGCCGTAACCGGTGGCCGAGTAGGCCGGCGGTGGAATCTGTTGGTAACTGTGCACCTGAGCGGCGGTTACATTCGTGAAGGGAGACCCGACCAGACTGGGTGAGGTCGGAGTCGTCACTTCGAAGCTCATCAGTTGCTTCTGAATGGCGGAGATCGCCATTCGTTCATTGAGATCAACCGGTGCGGCCGGTGTCGTAGGCGTCGCCACATTCGGCGCCGACGGCTCTATCACTTCCTCGAGAATACGCAATAGCATCACGTCTTCGCACTGCTGAGGGACGGGCGTCTGCCGGTGCCGGGAGGGCATGTCTAACGGCAGGTTCATCTCCTGCTGCATACTTATGAAGTCGTCCAGAATCGATGACAGGTCCGGATCAGATGCTGACTCTTCAAATGAAAGCTGTGGTGGATTGAGCGCCGACTGCATCGCTTGGCTATGGATCTGCTGTTGTTTACTCGTCTGTGACTGTTGTTGTTGTTGTTGTTGTTGATAGAATGGCTGCACCTGTATTGGCGTCTGAGGTGTAGTCACCGCTACCGGTGTCTGCGGCTGTTGTTGGGACTGTTGTTGCTGTTGGAGTTGTGCCGCTTGTTGTTGCTGTTGTTGTTGTTGCTGTTGTTGGTGCTGATGCTGTTGCTGTTGGGCCTGCATTAGAGCTCTGATTGCCTGCTGTTGACTCTGACCGCCGTCCGATAGAATACGATTTAAAAAGTTTGATGAGTTCTGCTGCTGTTGTTGTTGCTGTTGTTGTTGGGTCTGTTGCTGCTGTTGTTGTTGTTGTTGTTGTTGCTGCTGCTGCTGCTGCTGGTGGACCAATTGATGGCCGACCGGCGGCTGAGATTGCGCATTTATTTGCTGAATATGTATATCTTGTAATCGAATCGTTTGTTGTACTTGTGGTTGGATTTGTAATCGTTGGGCATTCGGCTGGAAATGCATCTAAAGTTTGGAACCAAAACAAAGACATATATTAGAATCGAAAAAAATCAAAGACTCAAAGATATATCAATTCAAATGCAAGACCTGTTGAGGTCGTAGTTGTGAGACATTGGTGACAATCGGAACCATCATTTGCTGTGCGGAACCGCTCGTACACGAGGCGACGGATGTGAAGATCATTTGACCGCCGGATTGTGACACTTGACCAGATTGTTGGACTGGGTGTGGATGAAGTGGCGTTGGGATCAGCTTCCTCTCCAGATTTCGGGGCAGTTTCGCGTCCGGCGTCTGCGATATGATTGACGTCGGAATCGATATCTCTTCGGGCACTGACGTCGGCGTTCGGGCCAGCATTTGGGCCAACATCGGGTTCTGTCCGGCCAAGAGCGCCGGCTGATGGCAGCCATTAGCCGAGACTCCACCCGTCGCCACAGATGCCGGCCGTTTCTGGTCCTGCGTCTGCGGCTCGTAATGCGTTGACGTCTCGTCTATTGATTTACGTTTGTTGGCCATCGATGTGGCCATCACTTCGTTAAGACTCGTTGGTAGTGATGAAGACGCGCCACAGGCTGTCCACACGGGAAGACAAGTAAACATTTCAATCATTTTTTCGATTTTATGCTAATCTATATTAAAACTATCGATAAGTATTTGATTGCATTTATGATATGTTATACAGATTTTGCCTTAAAATCTAATCTAATCGCCAGATAATGAGTAATATTTGTCTTTTTTTTAGCTAAAAAATTCTTAATCTTTAGCTACGTTTCCAACTAATCTATGGCTAAATTGTTTCAAATCTCATACATAAAGACTAGAATTAAATATATTTTTTGGCCAATTTTCGCAGTCATTAGTAAATTGATTGCAATTTTCGATTAATGGCTTATAATTAAAAAAACAAAATAATGGAAAAAAGTTTAATTGAAATTCAATTAATTAAAAAAAACACATTTTCTCAATAATAAAAGAGCAGAAAAAGCGATTTAATTATATGAAAAAAATTAGTTTAAAAAACATTGCGTAATATATACATTAATATGTGTTGATAGGGAAAGGGGGTTACGATAATAGGCCAACAAGTCATTGAGTAATTGGGAGTAAAAGTTAGTTTGAAATGCGTTTTAAAAAATTATTATAATTGAAAATCAAATTCAATTTCAATCCATAGTATTATATATAAAGCGAATGACTAATAGATAATGAGATCTATGAAAAAAAAAACTCCGAAATAATTGATTGTTGAGTAAAAAAAGTGTTGGATTTGTTTGGATATTATTTAGATTAGAAATAATTAAACAATTAATTTAACCTCAAAATTGATTTTTCGGCTCAATTCTCAATCGATTAATCACTTGTTTTCAGATTAAAAATACAAATATAAATATAATTGGAATTCAATAATAGATTTTTGAGTTTCTAAATGACTTTTGAATTACATGTGAGAGTCGAGAGTCACTACTGATATACGAAAACACAAAAACTTTTCAAATTTTCTCAATATCTTATCAGACGTTTCGATCACAAATAAATAGTAATAGAGAGGGAGAGAGAGTGAGTGAGTGAGAGATTTCTGAGAATTTATCATGGCCAATTTTACAAACATTAATAATGTAAAAATAGTCAAACAAATGAATAAATATTTAATTATAAAATAAAACCAATAAATAATAAATTAGTAAAAATTCAAAACTTTTTTATGAGACAAATAAATTTGAGATTGTAATTAATATCTAATTTAGCTAGTGCAATGTTACAATAAATGTGCTTGTTACATCAGTAGTAATAAGAGAAATAGCAATCAAAGTGATAAATAGAGTTGTATTTATCTGAGAACTTATCGCAAAAATTCAATTCCAAACAAAACCAAACAAACAGTTAAACCCTATTTCTAAGTAACGCTAAACTGGACTCACATTTGGAATCGATCGGCTCTTTCTTGAAGTGCGTGAGAAAGCTGTTCGGGTCAGCCCTGTTGTGGTCGTTGTCTTTCATCAACTGTTCGACTAATTCGTGGTTTTTGCGGATCTCCGACCGTTTGCCGACGTCGTCGTCATTCAGAAGCATTCGCAACATATTGTTATTGTTGGCCAACTTCTTATCACTTCCAACACTTCCCGGACACGAGTTGTCGCTGAACGGTGTTGTCGGCTGCGGGAGAGAGGCGGGTGCGTTGGGCGTATTGGCCACCGACGCCAGTTCGGGCACATCCTCGTCCTGGTCGAGCAGTTCCCGGAGAATATTGTCGTTTTGAAGTCCGGGCTCTTTCTTAATCATTGGCGAACTGTCGGCCTCTTCGGCCGAGAAGAGGCCGTGCGTTAAGAGGTTACGTAGTTTATGATTAGTCGAACTGCTGGTGCTGTTCGACGGCGAGTAGTCGTCGAGCTTCTGGTCGTAGGCGCCGGCGCTCTGGCCGTAGTTCGGCTGCACTGACTGCGGAGACGGATTCAATGGACTTCTGACCAGATTAGCCACTGTTGGCGATGAGGCACAGAGAGGCGACGTGTTTTGAGACATCTGCTGCTGGTGCTGGGCCTGGCCGGCCTGCGCTGAGACCAGCGTCGGCGGCGTCGACACATGCGTATAGACACTGGTGGCCGAACTCGTGTGCTGTGATTGGCCGGCCGTCGACGCCATCACCGTCTGGAGGGTTGAGGTCGTATTGGTCTGTTGTGTCGACTCCTGACTGTTAGTGTCGTAGTTATCCCACGAGACCGAACTCGACGGAAACATCTCACTAATGCCCAGACAGTCGTTCAGAGAAAAGTCCGATACATTGCTCGGCGATAGGGCCGGGAATGGAGGGAATGGCGTCGTCGATATCATTCCCGTTTGGGTGTTCGCGTAGATGACCGGACCCGGCATTGACTGCGATGTCGATATCGATGAACCTGTTCACACATTTCGGTTCAATCGGTTCATTAATTCATTCAAACATTTGTTTATTATTTTATTTAAATTAAATCTATTTTTTTGCATATCTTATACTTTTAGACGTTTTCGAAGTTTTTTCACACAAATATTTTTAGTAAATTTTAAACTTAATTAAATACATTTTATTTGTTTTCATTAATACCAATTTGTTAATTTATTTCAAAATGTTTCATTCACATCCTAACAGGAAAATAGCGATTAAATAAATATTGGAATAAAAAAGCCCTAAAAAAATCTGATGACAAGTCGTAATCAACAAAATTATCAAAACTCGAGAAAAAAGACTAAATTAAATATTAAAACAAATTAAATAATTAATTAGAGAAAAAAGTCAGAAAAACTGCGAAAAAACGGTTCAAAGTCTAGCGGTTCATAGATTAGCGAAAAATATCAGTGAAATAGTTACTCAATACTAATAAAAGTCAAATATTTACACAAAAAAAAGTCTAAAAATCTATGAAAAAGACCTCAAAAAGACATAAAATATTTGTGAGAAATACAAAAAATAATAATAATAAACATTAAAAAATTATTAAATAATTAATATTATTAAATAAAATATTTGATATAAAAGGAGAAAAAGAATACAAATAAAGCAAAAATGTAGCCATGACTTACCAGTGAGCAAATTCGAGTTTAGAGAAGAGATCAGATTATTTGTCGATGAGTTACAGCCGCCCGAAGACTGGCCGCTGTTGGCTATCGTCGAGGCGAACGTCGGATTGCCGGACCAGGAGCCGGTGGTTATGGGGCTGGGAGTGCCCCCGCGTGACGACGACGCCTCCGATGAACAACTATTCTCCGAATCTCTTATTATGGAATGGGTGGCCATTATGAAGTCGGTCGGCTCCGACTGGTTGCCATTGAATATCTTTGACTTAGTCTGCACTTGCACGTACTTATCACTGGCCACCTGTGCAAACCCCCATTCAAATAGATGTTTTGGGATTAGTTTATTGTTTTGTTTAAATTTTTTTATTCATATCTCTCTCTCTCCTGCTCTCTCTCCCCCTGCTCTCTCTCTCTCCCCCTGCTCTCTCCCTCTCTCCCTCTCTCTCTCTCTCTCTCTCTCTCTCTCTCTCTCTCTCGGGTCAAATTATTTTGTTTTATTACTATTTGTTTATGTTTTGAATTTATTCTAATTTTCTCGTGTTACTTTTTTGTGAATTTTTGTTTTATTTTGATTTAGGATTTAAAGCGTAAAATAAGGAATTTAATCAAATATTTTTCAATACAATAATATTAGTTCCGTATATCTGTAATACGTGCATAAAATATATATTTCATTTTATTTGTTATATCTATTTCGGTCAAAATTTCAACAATTCCCATTTTCCTATCTTACTAAAAAATCAAAAACTATATAGCACACATAAATTTATTTCAAAAAAGTAAAATGCCAATTTAAATCACGAGTAAAGTCTTAACATCTAATTAATTACCAAAATAATCCCAAACTTCAAATATAGTCGGAATAAATCAATTCAATATACATTAGCAAGATAAAATAATCAATTAACGGCAAAAAATAGCCGAATATATTGAAATAAATATTCTCATGCAAAAACCTTCACCTAATTAATCATCTAGGCACAAGTAATAGCTAATATAATCAAGCCAAACTAGCAATTTAGAAAAAATATCAACAAATATATACAGGAAAAACAAAACAAGCATAAAATACAACATGATGAAAACGACGAGAGAAAAAAATGTACAAGTCAGACCTAAATAACGATAACCAGAACTAAATTCGTTTTGTTTCGTAGATTATAACCCATACACTGATTAGACGTAAATTCTATTTACAGTCGAATTGTATTAATTTACGATTAGATGCGATAACTGGCAGTGAATAGAGACTAACAAACAGTGTCACTAAAATCGAGTCATAATTTAATTAGAAAATCCTAATTAAGTACAACACAAACGTCGATGTCATTCAATTACATAAATAAATGGTTTGAAGAAAAAGCTCGAATTTAACCGGAAATTATAAGCTAGGTAACTTATTAATTGCTGATAAACAAGCGCTAATCCCAAATAAAATTTTTTTTTCTAACCTTTTAAACCAACATACTCATATTATTTACCAAAATATCTCCTATTATATACATATGTAATACTACTCTGTATTCTAAACTTAAGCGAAATTTTTGTCATTTTTCTCGGTTTCGAATAAAATTAATTTATTATATATTATATGAAAAATATTTTCTGTATTTTATTATAATAATAAAATAGTTTTTGAATATTATATTTATTATTATTGTATAACAATTCAGTCGAATTGCCAGATATTATAGTCTTCTGACAGTAATTAGAGATATGTATTAAATATTAATTTTTATTTTTTTTGCCATAAATTCAATGCTAAAGGACTTGATTCGCATTAATATTAAATATAATGAACGTTAGGTTTGGGTTTTAACGTCGATTTGAAACTAATAACTGATTAATGAGTGATATAATTAGTTTAAGTCGTTTTGGGTTTTGAATTTTTAGCACATTTTACGACTTATTAGGCTTTAGAATAAAAATTTTGTGATTTTTAATATCATATTTAATAATAATTTATAAAAATTATTTAAAAAAAACTTTAAAAAAGTTAAAAATCTAATACGAAATGCAATAAAAAAAAGCAAAAAAATTTAAAAACATTAATAAAAAAGTAAAATATAAACTAAACTAATCATAAGTTTCTAAACATTAAAAAAAAATTCCGACAAAACATTAAAATTCATTCACATTCAGTCGTCAATTAAAATAATAAGACTAATCTAAATGGACATCAAATCTCAATTAAAACTGAATACTATAAAACAAAAAACTAAAAAAACAAAAATTTAAAAAAACAAATAATTATAATAAAAATCAAATAACATATACACAGATAGAGAGCCCACGAAAGAGAGAGAGAGAGAGAGAGAGAAATGTATATCAAAACAAAAAAAGAGTTATAAATTAAAAAAAATGTTTTAATTATACAAAAAAAAAACTTAACAAGTCAAGTCAATTAAATCCAATTAAATTAATTAAACATACCATTAGCCTATATACATTCGAGGTAACATGGGTTCGGGAGGACAGGGCATCCTTCAGGTGCGACTGAACGCGGGGAAAGTCGTTCGGATGACATAGTTCTTGGATTATCTTTCCGACCAAATCCTTGTTCAGGTGCTGTGAGTACGTCGATGAGACACCGGACGTATCGATGGAAAGGATTTTGCCGGTCAGGTCGAGTCGGGTCGTGAACTGTTCGACGACTACATTAGCGGCCGATTTATCGGTGACTGGAATACGTCGGGCGACGCAAACCAGACAGTTATCATCGGCCGAACTCGTCGCTGTCGTGCCCGGCGTTGGACTACTGGCCGCGGACTGTCGCTTCGACTCGAGCGACGGCACCAGTACTGCCGATATCTGCATATTCTCGTAGTGCGTCGCCGAGATAGGCCGGTCGCCCGTCCGGCCCGATTGTGATGTTTTCGATGCATTTGCGGCTGTTTTCATGAGTTGCCCGAACTCGGTGTCCGAGTCATCGCAGTCGGAGTACTGTTCCGAGTCCTGCTGTGCAGACTTGACCAGAAATCGCGAATTGAAACAACGCGATTTGCTGCCGCTCGAGCCCCCGCCCGAGCTCGAGCCCGACGCTGCAGATTCAGACCAACCGAATCCGTTGCCGATCGCCGACATCGGGAGTAGGATTGAGCTGAATCGGGGATGGTCGCCGATATGGATTATATTGTAGATTGATTTGCCCACGAGTTCACTCTACACATTGCAATCATATCGATATAGACTTGGTTAGTTTGGCAATTTTAAATTAAAGTACATATGTACATGTTTAATTTAAATTTTTAAATAAAGTTACATGTTTAGTTTTTATAATAAATGTACATGTTTAGTTTTTATAATAAATGTACTTGTTTAATATTTTTAGGTATTTCTATAGTTTTAATCAATTTTTTATGCTTTTTAGCCGAGAGGAAGGAGAAGGGCAGAGGTGCCCAAGTCGACTTACTCACCAGTTCACTGTAACGGACTATTTTTGCATCGATTAATATTAACTAATTTTTGATTATATTTAATGTTATTTTGTTTTTAGTTAAGTTATTATTTCAACAAAAAAATTGCTCATAAAGTACAGTCCATCCCGTTTAAAGTCAACACGCTTATATTGACGACTAAATAATTTTTAATTAAAATTAGCTTGTTCACTCTTATCGGAGATCGACTGTATTTGATAATTATTTTATTGCCTATTTTTTTTAATCATTAGTAAATTTCTAATTAATTTTTTTTGATCTCTAAATGATTCTTAATTTTTATTTTTGACTTTTTATGCATTTATTTCTATTTTTTTTTAATAAATCGATTTTTTTTTGTCTAATTATTAATTGAAAATTAATTTTATATTAAGTTTTCTATTTTTTAGCTATTGATTGTGAATTTGGATTAATTTTGTTTCTGTTTTTTATTTTTGTTGTTTAATTGTTTAGAAAATTTTATTTTTTGTAATTAATAGCAAACTTTTTGCCCCTTTTTCTACTGAATTAATGGATTAGTGAATAATAATAAATATTTTTAATTAGTTTTTATCTGTTTTTCGTTAATTACATTCTTAATCACAAAACGAATTAATGTATAAAAAAAATTAATCATATTTTTGCTAAAAATTAAACAAAAAAATTGCCATTTTTAATGAGAGAGTAACTTGGTGACTTTTAAATTCTATTAAAGAGCGGATTTAGTCTACATGTTTGCGAAATTTAAACCGGATTTGAAATTTCAAACTAAAAAAAAATTTTTTTACTTTTTTTAAATCGATTTTTTTCGCTGAACTTTAATTATATTTAATAAAAATTTTTATTTTATTTTTTGAACAAATTTCTGGATTAATTAGAGATGGGATTAAAATTGCTTTTAAACTAACTACCCAGATATAAATCTCCAAGCTTAATTGCAGTATCAAATAAATAATATTTATTTTTCAATGTCTCGGAAAAACAATATTTTAAAACTTTTAATTGTAATCAATAATTGGGCTAAAGATAGTTTTGATTTTTTAAAGTTCAATAAAATTAGTTTTGATTTTTAAAGTTCAAAAAAATTATTTTAAAAACTCAGCTAAAGGATCAAAAACATAAATAAATAAAATCCAGAAAAACATTACTTCATCCTAGCTATAAATTACAAACACAGTTTCACCAAGCCATAAATCAATACCCAGACACTTTTCAACTGAAAAAAATACAAACATTTAGACTATTCTAATGCTAATTAAATCAATAATTACAAAAACAAATTTCGTATTAAATAAAATATCGGAAAAAATGTCTTAATTTAATCAAATAATTAGTTTTCAAATCAAAGCATATATTCAGTAATCAAAAGCCAAGCAATCGATTGATTGAAAGAAGAAAAAAAAAGTTAATTTAATTTTATTAATAAAAATAGCGATTAATTAGATTAAAAAATAAAATAAATAATATATAAAATTAATTGAATTAATTGAATTGAAACAAACTTGAGCGTATTTGAGAAATTGTGTGACATTTTCGCTGACAAATTCAATAATGCCGTCCGTATTGACAATAAATAGGAAGCCGTCGAGTGCTTCGAGTAATAGTGGGCCCAATACGTCGTTCGCTAGTATTGTTGGCCTGGAAGAGGACACTTCCGATGCTTGCAAGTCATCCGATGGTTCGCAATCTACTGTGAAATGAAATTTTAATTAAGTTTTTTTGTTTTGTTTTTATTTCTCCTATGGCTTAAGTCGATATTTAATTTAATGTTTGTATTGTATATAAAGTTCTGGTATTTCTATTCAATAACTTATTGATGTTTTAGATATTTTTAGATAAAATTAAATTTTTATAAGTTATTGCTATTTTAGCTACATTTGAATAAATAAAATTTTAACAATTTTTGTAAAAAAATTATTTTCTACTAATTTTCATAAATTATATTAATTTATTATAATTTTTAATGCATTCAAATATAAGCATAAATTTCGATAAATTTTTAATTTGTATTAAATGAATAATTTTTGAATATTTTTCTTACATTTAGTCGACATTTAAACAAATTTTTTATTTTTTGAAAAATAAAATTTTATTTTTTAATATTTTAATGTTTAGTCAATCCATTCGAGTGTTAATAACTTTACAGTATTTTATCGTCACTTCTGAGCTCTTTAAGTGTTAATTAAGTTTATTGTTTATTTAAATAATTATTTTTTGTTTTAAATTTATTTAATTATTAGTTAGAAAATTAAATAATGAATTTTTGGCTACAACTCTAACAATACATAATTCAAGCTTTCCTTTTGTGTTTAAATTCAGTTTAATTATTGTTATTATCAATAATTGAAAACTGAAATTGTTTTGAAACAAACTTTTTTTAAACTAAATTCAAGGCTTTCGCCACTAATGATAAACATATATACATTGAAACAAAATTAAACAAGAGCAAAAAATTTACATTTTCTCATCCTCTCTAATATTTACTATTATTTACATTTCAATTAATTTTATTTCTACTTAAGTCTAAACAAGATTTGAATATAAATTACAAAAAAATTTATTTAAATTTAATCAAAATTTTTGTGTCAAATGAGAAAATATACGAAAAAATAATTTTGGCTTAAATTCGGGAAAAAAATATTTATTTATTATTATTTATGAAAAAAACTAATCACTAATTCATAAAAATTCGGTTTAAAAGGAGAAAAAAATATATGTTTTGACAGAAAATTAACATTTGTTTTGGGAAATAAAAATTGAATAAAAATATTAATAAAATTTTTTTGACTCTTCTATAGAGAGTATAAGCGAAACAAATCAAAAGTTTAGCTCAATTTTTGGGCATTTAATGCAATTATGCAAAAGTGGAGTAAAAATTGCAAATTTTTTTCCTAAATTACAAACAGACGTAAAATATTAATCTTTTTTAATGTTTTATTTTTTTTTCGCCTAACGTCTAGACATTGAATAAATGTTAACATAATATACAGTCGGAGAAGATAGGGCTCTGAAAAAACAGAGTATTTTGTGTCTTAAGAAAGTAACTGCAAAATCAAATATCAATTTCTGAAAAAACGTTTTTAATTTCTCAAACATTTTTATTATGTAATCAGAGCTGAATTTTTAATTTCTAATCAAAACCCTTTTTACTTAATTTCGATTCTCATTAAAAAACATTTCATATATTCTTATCGACAAAAATTATTAATAAATTATACAAAAAATAAGTGAAAAAAACACTCTTTTCTCAAATGAATAATAATTTTTGCGCAAAATATTCATATATGAGCAGCAAAGGCGAGCCACAACTCAAGTGTCAAAACTATTTCAATTATGTTCTCAATATATATATTTGAAATTTTTTGGAAATATATTCTGGAATTTAAAGAATTTACTGAAATTATATTCTAAACAAATGCTAAAAAGTTTTATTGGATTTTAAAATTATTTCTTAAATAAAGCATTGATTGAATT
>JAQFXP010002589.1:0-14668 GCA_034693685.1 Belba bartosi | reverse complement strand
GATGAGTGAATGCAATGACATTACAAATGTTGGTTTAGATTAAGTTTTAGCGAATATTTAGTTAAGATATACAGTTAGACACTTCTCATGTTTGCATCCCTTTTCTTATCATTGATAACATTTAGAATCTAATAAATTATAAATTATTTTAAGTAAAATTAGAATTTTGGCGAATATTTAGAAAAATTTTATATTTAGAAAAATAACTAATAATTAAAACATAAATTGTACGAATATATTGTGAAGTAGTTTGAAATGTAGTCAAAAATACAATTCTAATAAAATATGCATTAAAGTCAAATTAAATATTAATTTACTGATTATTTTTAACTCAAATACATAAGAATAGATTAAGTGTTTTTATTTTTTAAAAATTAAAAACATTAATTATATAACCTGGTTTATAATATTTTATGTGTAAAAAACTGGGTAAATTAAAAATAAAATAATTTTGATTAGTTTAATTGGGTATTTTCAGATATACTCTTAACTGTTTTTTATTTTTACCAATATTCTACCAATAAATTTAATTACAATTTTAAAATATTTATTATAATGTTAATAATATAAATAAAAAAATTTTACATTTTCTATATCTACCGGTTTTACTTTTCAATCTGGCACACAGAAAACCTTTTTCATGATTTCATTGATTATTAATTAATTTTTACTTTATTTGCTTTAAAATTATTTTGTCTGAAGTTAAAAGCAAAATATTTAAATGATTTTGCCAGAGTATTTAAAATGTAAAAAACTGTTATGAATTTTGTTCTACTGTATGTCTCGTGTCTTAAAGTTTTAGACAACAAAGCTATAGATTTGTTGATTGAACTTTTGCGCTGTGTTTGAGATAAAAATTGACCCTTATGCAAATGTTGAGTTACAAATTAGTAGTCATTATTTTATTATTGTGCTTACAAATACCGTCTATCCCGAATATAGTAAACAGCTCCGTTTCTTGAAATTTTGTCTACTATAAGCGGGATTTACTATAAACAATGAAAATTTCATAATATATTTAAACTTGATTCTTAGCCGATTGTTCACTATAAGAAAATATTCTCAATAAGGGAGATAGACTGTAGAAATGCAATCGCTTACTTCTCAAGCATGTTCAAACTATAAACGTAATATTTGACCTTTGCGTAGCTATAAAATGCAATGTTATTTAAGTGATGTAGAAATACTACTGTAGCGTTTGGGGTTGTGATGCAGGGCGTCAGTTGTCCGACATGGGATTAAGTGAATATTCAAACAAAACAATACACATTACTAAAACACACTTTAATGTGGTTTTTTTTATATTAGCTAATTAATAGAATTCTTAACTGCAAATTAAGTTAATTTAATTTTAGTTAATTAAAAATAATATAATAAAAATAAATTTTAAAATAAACTTTAGTCTTTGCAAAACATCATAAATTGTGGAAAATTTTCAAATAATTTTATTACGATTTTAAAAGTGTAATAGTTTGGAGAATTAGTTGATAAACATTTTAATAATATTATTAAATGTTTTTTTTGTATAAAAAAAAGTAATACAATGTAAAGTTATAAAAATTTTAATATTTCCTATGTAAAATTTAATTATAAAAAATTTTTAAATTTAATATTATTCCAAGATTTTATATAATAGATAGTTTTGAGAGATAATAGATTTTTAGATTCTGTTTCCAAACAATCAAAATCAAAAAGAATTTTAAATAAAAAATATAAAGTTTTACAATAATTAAAGTTATTTTTTCCGCTTAAATATAACTCATTTTATGTAAATTTAAAACAAATTGTAATTAAAACTGTAATTTAATCAAATGAATAATAATTTAAAATAAAATTTACAGTTAAATGTCATTTTATGTTCTTGATTCAAACCCAGACTTTCTAACGCCTGTAATGGGGTATCCGTTGATTTGGTGAAATTGGTTGGGTATAGGTCTTTCAGTGCTGCTTACGGAGGTATATGCAGCCCAGAGGAGTGATACCCACCCGATCACTACCACCATTACCTCACTTGACGCGAAAGAGTTGTTGGATTTGTCCGATAACTTACACGATTTCAAAAGAATCGCGAATTAAGTCTTTATTATTAAATATTTAATTAAGTGTACACTTAATTAAAATTACTATTTATTTAGAACTATTCACTTATTTTAAGTATAATAATTAAATACAAAATAATAGCAATAAATGAGCGAATCGATAGACAGAATCATTTAATTAAGAACTTATATCTCGCGATACAATTTCGAAATCGCTTTTAATTAATTTTAAATATTGTATATATTTTTTACAAATAAATTATATTTACAAGATTATTGCAAATTTTGTTTGTTATTATTTGTTTATAAATATATTTTAAAATTAAGAATGTTCAAGTTTAAAATTTAATAATATTTAATAAGGTTTACATAACATAAAGTAAAAAATTATTCAATTAAAAATTTGTTAATTAACAAAAAATTAAGTGATGTTTTGACCAATTTATTTTATTTAATTAAAACCTTATGTAAAAAAATTTACACAAAAATATAAAAAAGAACTTATTGCTAAAAAATGTCACTGGTTAACTGGTTAGGTTAAATATTTTAAAACTTTTAATAAAAGAAAAGTTTGGGTTTATTTTTGCATATTTGTAGTTTAATTATAATTAATTGAAGTAATATAACTAAATAATAAATTAATAGCAGTAATCTTTCAAATGATCGAGCACAATTCATCATTTCTTAAAACTTATATTGTGTTGACTGTATCTAAATTTATTACATGTTTTCTATTGTATTCTAATTATAGTATTAATATTTAAATGCATTTTATGACACAATTATTGTTTCAAACATTGGTTACAATATTAATATATAGTTTGAAGGAAAGAATTTGAACTTTCCTTTCAAACACATGTTGTTTATACAAAAATATTTGTCGAAAACAAACGGAAAATACTAACGATTGTTAAGTTTACTGTTAAGTAACATATCATTAAATAAACAATTGGTTGGTTTGGAATCATTGCCGAAGAAGTGATCTTTTGTGGTAGACTTGTTGCAGCGATAGAGCCAAACAAACACTATTTAATCTGCTATTCGTTTGCAACGACTTCTAGTCATTGGCTCTAAATCTTTGCTAAACACTAAACAGATTTTCATTATTATTATTCGGAATAATTATATTTAAATATATGGTTTCGAGTGCCGTCTCTTAACATTTTATCGATAAAAGTATTGAATTTCAATAAATTTGCTCTAATTATATATCAAGAGAGACACGAATTTTTAATTTGCACTCTCGATGTTTTCAAAACATTTTCAAATTTTACTTTGTTTACAGGCTTAATTTTTAAAATTTGCATGGTAATCTGTAATAATTTTTAATACATTTTCGGAGAAATTGTATATATAGTTTCATTTAAATATAATACACACTGTATTAATTGTGAGTTAGAACTCTATTATGTATTAATTCAAAATTTAGTCATTACTTTTTCAATATTAATATTGTTTATAAACAAAAAAGTGTTTAATTTTGAATTAAACCGAAAAGTATGCAATGCCTACATTAGATTGCTTACCACCAATTGTTATTGTGAAGTCAATCAATGATCGTTAAAATTTTATACAAGTATTAAATTTTTATAAATTAGCCAGCAGTTGGTCTCGTTTAATTTAGTTTACAAAAAGTTTTTTTAATTGATCAAATTTAATTTTTTTACATTTTACCCAAGGAGATTTTTGTTTTGGTTTGTCAAAACAAGCGCTTATGCACTACAACACGTGAAATGTTAGAGTGCTTTGGAAACCTATACAACGGAAGTGGCGCATACTTTCCATGACCACAATCAAATTAACAAAAATATTTTATAAATATTGCCAAGAGAGATGACCACCACATATCAAATGTTTTAGATTTTACAAAATTAAAATTAAAAATTATGTAAATTTGGAAAATAAAGCTGTAATTTGCATTTTAACAAACAAATGGTACAAAATACAAATTATCTTTTAAGCTAAATTAACAAGTAAAGATATTTATAGATTTAAAAAATAAAAATTAATATCTAAATCTTAGTTGAATTTAATATTTTAAAAACAACTGCGCTTACTAAATTTTTGTTGTAAAATTTTGCCTTCATTATTCTGATAAAATTAAATATTTGTTTTAATAAAATGTGAAATTCTCACTTAAGCTTTTGAAATATATTAAATGTTTCAAACTCAAAAAGTAAACTAGAATAAAATAATTATTTTTAAAATTTTAAAATAATAAATTATATTAATGGTTTTTTATTTGTTTTTAATTTTAAAATTAATTTTGCTCATTTATAATTTTAATTTAGAAAGGTAATTTTAATAAATAAACATCTATTTGCTAAATAGTTAAGTTGAAAAAATTGTTGTAAATCAGAAAAACTTTGGCTTTAGTTTATTTATTGATCTGATTTGCAAATATAGGCAGAGATGACATAATTTTATTTTTACGAATAATAAATGGTTTATTGAACGATAACTAACAATGGGTTTTGAAAAATCATGAATACAGTGAATAAAAGCGCACTATTGGGTGCACTACTCGTTAGGAACTCTTCTTTTCACTTCAACCACTTGTTTAAATTGAATGGGGATTTAAAACCGAAAAAAATAGTTTTAATATATTTCTGATGTGATGTCACTAAAGTTCTAAAAAATAATCATAAATTTGAATTCACTTCCGGCAAACTGTGAAATACTTGAGTTTAATGAATGGATTGCATAAAAAGTGTTGATTTATCGATTCGATACCAATAAGCGATTTATATTTTCTGTTTATTTGCATAACTGTTAAATTGGCATATCTTAGCATTTGGTCATACTTTTCACCTGCAGTTGCATTTAATAAAATAAGAAGTGACTTGTTTGCTTAATAGCTTAGATTGAAAACTACAGGTAATTTTTAAAAATTGAGGCCAAAATTAAATTGTTTGAACAAATATATAACATAAAAGTTATAACTTATAAGTTAACGTATGTAAAAGCAAAACAAAAAATTTAATTATTTTAACTAAAACTCAATTACACATTTTTGTTTTTATCTAATTTTTAATTCTAAACTATTGATTAGAAAATAAAAGTTTAAGTTAGTAAATAATTCTAATGTTTGGCAACAAAAATAAAGTGATTAATTTATTAATATTCTATAAATATTAATTTTAGTTTAAATTAGGGTTAGTCAAAATTAAACCGAGTTAGGGGGTAATATAATTTTTAAAATTTTCACGGAAGGCATATGATATGGTAAAATGGTAAACATTTTTTTACTAATATTTTTGTTATTTAACTGAATTCTTCTAATTTAGGAAAAACTCAAAAATTTACAGGCCACATTTATCAAGCAACAAAATATAAAAAGATTACTTATTATCTGGACCAAAACTTGGAGAGAAATTTGCCAAGTTTTCAAATTAATGGGTAATTTTAAATATACTCCACTTATTCGTTTAATTTATATACAGTAAATAAATTTTAATAAATTTAAAATATTAATATTTACACCGAAATTTTTTTTAAAGAAAAAAGTATTTATCACATTTGCGTTCAATCATTTTGTTTGATTATAATCTGCATTACGTTTAGTTAGAGAGATGTTTGCGTTTATTATTATTTAAGATTTATTCGACAAGTGATTGATTGCATAAACCAAACTATAGAATAAAGTATAGAATCATATAATATGTGTCGTATAGAGTGAAAAGTTAACCCAACTTTGTTGGACAGCAAAACAACTGACAAAACAAGAGATATATTTAAAATTTTAAAGTCGACATACGTTGTTTATCAAAATTAACATGTTTTAATTATTGATGCAGTGAAGTAAATATTATTTTATTTTGTACAATATGTCAGATATATTTTTAAAATTATATCATTTGTTATTCACTTTCTCATTTTAACAAAAATAACCTTAATTTTTGCAATTAAATTTATTAAATACATTATTTTTGTTTAGATTTTATCAAGCTGCAAGCGAAAACATTGTCAATGCTTTTAAAAATTTAATACAACATTTATCATAAAATTGCAGAAAACTTTTGTTGTTGTTTATTTATTTAAAAAACAATTATTTTAGTAAATTCTACTAACAAGTAAGATCAAATATGTTAACTAGAACTGTATTAAATGTGTTTTATATTATTATTACTTAATTGTTCTAAATTAACAAGATTAAAAGCATATTAAAGCATATTTTTTTAACTTTATTAGAACAAAAATAAAAGAAAAATATCCTAATCTATGCCTATATTGACACAAGTGTTCATTCTATGAGCGCACGTGTGAACGAAGATTAGAGCAACAAAAGAGTGTTTGGGAAGACCAGGTCCAGGTTCAGGTCCAGGTGCAAACTATCTGTTGAAACACTTATCCTGTAAAAAGCAGTCTGAAATGACAAATCTTCTGTTTCATCCCCACATCCCGGGCCTGTTTCCATAAGTAAGCGCTTATTTATTAGGCGATTGTGTGTGTGTGAGAGAGAGAGAGTGCGATAATTATGTTAAAGCCTAGAGATGAAAGATGTTATCAACACACCCGACAACTTGAGATAATTATTGGTTTGCATTGACTCAAATTTGCTAAATCTAACAGATATCAGCAAACTATTCACAACAAGTCAGGTTTGGTCTGCAATAAACTTAATTATTGCTATTTTCATAATCTATTCGTAATTGCTTTGAGTTTATATTAAATTAATGACAACCAATGTTGAGCTGTACTTCATTTGCAGGTGGTTTACAACAATCAATACCTATTTATTAAATACTAATTTAGATACAAATAAACAACAAATCTTAGATTTCGATCTAAGACTAAAATTAAGACTGATAAATTGCAAATAATTCTAAGCTTGGTCTAAATTCTTCACTATCATATATTTTATTTACGGTAGTAATTATTTTTACTTAATATTAGAAACTAAATTGTGAAACAAATAGAAATTAAATGTTTTGTGCATATTTTATAAAGTTAATTTATTTTTATTAAATTGTATAATTTATATAATAATAAAATAGAAAAATATTAATTACTTAAATTAAATAATTAATATTGATAGTTATATAATTTTTAAAGCAAATTATAATTATATAATTGTATGTGTAACTTACTGAAAGGTTATTGAATGAATATATAAATGCATTTAATGGTTTAAATAAAAATGTCAAAATGAATGTTCAACAAATCTATTCTTATATTTTGTAAATTATTATTAGGAATTCAATAAATACTTTTATTTATTTGATAAGATATGATTGTAAAAACTAGCTTAAGTTCGCTTAAATATTTTTGCTTTTGTTTAGGAAATAAATAAATAAATTTTGTCGTAACCATTGTTACTGATTATGTGATATCAGATTTGGTCGGTTTGGACGGACATAAAGTGTTAATTAAAAGTAATTATGTTTTGATTTTGAGTAAATTAATTAATTAAATAAACAAAAGTTTATAAACAAAATAATGAATTTAAAGTGTTTGCAACTAATTGTGAGCCACGACTGCATTATTATCGATGACTTTAGTTATCGCCTTCACTATAAATCTACGCTTCGATTACTTATATTTTTTGCTTTAATCGTTATATTTCGTGAATATAGCAGTGATTCAATTGATTGCTTAACACCGGATCCACAAAAATACTCATCCGATTTGTTAAATACGTTTTGCTGGACTCAGGAATCATTTGAAGCAAACATTCAAAAATATGAAAAATTAAACTTTTCTAACAAAACTGATCCGTTGAAGGCACCGACAAAGTTGGGTCGAACTTATTTGAATAACTTTCATTGGATTGGATTCCTGTTGGCAATGCAGGCGCTATTCTTCTATGTACCTCATTCTATATGGCTATTATTTGAGAAAAATAAAATAAAGGGTTTGTTATGGGCTTTGAAGGACTCGAAAGTCCCGGAAGAGAAACGAGAGAATCAATTGCAGATTATTGTCAGATATTTAATCAAGAATTTACACAATCATGACGTTTATGCCTTAGAATATGTTTCGACTAAATTATTTTGTAGTATTAATTTAATCACTCAAATAGTGATCAGTAATGTGTTTTTAAACGGACAGTTTGTTGGATTGGGTTATGATTTGTTAACTAATTCACAAAAATCAAGACCAGAGTCAGCGTATTCCCAAGTGTTCCCGCGATCTGCTATTTGTCGCTTTCGAAACAATTTTCAAAATGATTTCGATTACGAAAACATTATTTGTTTGCTTCCAATCAACTTAATAGTTGAGAAGATATTTTTATTTCTCTGGTTTTGGTACTCATTCCTAATAATAGTATCTATTTATGACATATCGTGTCATTTAATATACTTTTTAAGCTCACAATTCAGATACTATTCTTTGCTAAGCAAATCACATACCTGTGACGGACAAGAGTTAGCTCTAGTGCTAAATCGATGCAAATTCGGTGATTGGCTTTTGTTAGACTTTCTCCAAACAAATTTAAATCCAAATGATTTTTCTGATATTATTTCCAAATTTTCCAAAAAATATTCTATAATTGAACCAGTCAATATTGAATTTGATGTATGATTTTTGGTAGTTCAAACTTTGTTTATTAGATATTGTGAATTATACATAAGTATACAATTATTTAGTTTGTTTTTTATTTTATTGGAATTTATTTTATTAAGTATAATTAATATTATGTAAAAATTAATATATTTCAGAACAAATTGTACAAATTCAAAAATAAATTTATTTAATAATTGGTTAAATATCTCAAAAAATTAACTTAATAAATTTCAAGAAATATTAAAACTTTATTACACTAACTTTTAACTCTACACCAGAGGAAGATATTTTCAATAAAAACTTAAAATTAAACAGGCGTAGTTTTTGGTTTTATATTAATAATAGTGATAACAGACTAATTGTTAATTCGCATATACTGTGTCTTAAATAATTTGCTTATTAGTCACATGATTGGCCAATGTGTGTAACTATTGCTAATTATTTAGTTTGAGTTAGTGTAAGCCAATAGTATTGCTTTGAAAAAAGTTGAAACAAATCTAACAATAGGCTGATATCAGTTTGATATGTTGGTTTGATGTTTATTAGCCAGTCATGTCTGACGTTTAGTTTACGGTTATTGTTGTAATCACTTACTTATTCAAAGTTTAAAAACGACTATAACTTATTAACTATTTATTAAACAAACAAAAACAGTGTATCTGCAGTGTCCTAATACTAACCAAGTAAAACATTGTAGATAAGCCTTTTACCCATGTTAACTGAACAGAAAAAGCACCAAATATTTTATACTCTAAACAAATGAGCAGCTATAGATATAATTAATTGTAATTTTCTCCTCACGAAAAATAGTAACATCTTATATGAATTATATGTTTATTAATGTTAAACATAACTTGTACAAAAGCATTAACGTTTAGATATTTAGGCATATATGCCTAAAAATATCTTCCTCTGCTGTATACAATGTTCTGTGTTCTGCGTTTAGTGATTTGCTTCTACTCAGTAATATCAATAGAGTATTGAAATTACAGTACTGTATATAATACAGTGCTATTCAAAACAACTTCAAATTAGAACCAAACAAATAATTTGTTTATAATTAAGTTTAGCATATAACCAAATACGAGCTTGTTACAATTGTATTAACCTTTGGTTGCAAATTACATGTGAATCACACTTATAATTGCAATACATTTCAAATTTGCTTGTCAAATATTAATTGCAATTACCGTAAACCCTCATAGTTTAGAACATGTTCTTATAAGGTGAGTTTGGGCTTTATGTTCTTATACCCGGGGTATAAGAACATGTTCTTAAAAATGAGAATAAAAACTTGTTTTTAACTTTAAGTTTAAAGCAAATAATTTTGATAATAATGCTAAATTTTAAAGTTTAAATATTAGAACATGATAAAATTGAAAACTTTTACGGTAAAAAGAAATGATAAAAAATTATGTTTTTAAAGTAACGTATTATTAATTAACATTTAAGTAATTTTGAATTACAACTCATTTATTGCCTAAAACTTATATAAAAAATTGATTGATATTAAATTGATTGTTAAACAAAAATTTGTAAAATAATTATATTAATAATTTATCTAAATTATTGAAAACATCGTATTTATTTAGAAAATAAATTAGATGTTTTAAAAAAATTAGAAGAAATTAAACTAAAACAAATGGAAAATTTTGGGATTAACTGATAAAGATGACGACGAACATATTTAATTAGACCAGAAATTAAGAAGGTCGGCCGATCCAGCCGTTTTCGGTGGCGGGCAAAAAGTCGAGGGGGCACTTTTTCGCGGACCAAATATTAGAGGAGGATAAATCCTAATTTTCAAAATCAGGGAGGGTTTGCCTGATACCCCCTTCACGATCTCTGAATTAGACAAATTATCAGTAATTTATAATCAAACTATTAAAAAAGACAGATAATATATTAGTATATACCAGAGATTCAGAAGGGGGATCAGCCAAAAATCCCCCCTGATTTTAAAAATTGGAATTTATCTCCCACTAGCATTTGGTCCGCAAAAATACCCCTTCCTCGACTTTTTGGGCTTTTGACCAAGATTAGCTAATTTTCCCTAAATTGGTGCTAAATCCGGTTTAAATCCAGTTAATTTAACTAAATTTAGTTTAAATCCAGTTAGATTAGGGATAATTTCATCATAAATATATAAGTTTTTTGAGCGTTTTTTGAAAAATTCCTCCCCTGATCCCCCCTAGGTTTTTGGGCAAAATTTTTGGGGAAATCTCCCTCTGATCCCCCTCCCCCCTGGATCGTCCGACCTTCTGAATCTCTGGTATATACAATAAAACTAGTTAAAATTAATAAATTTATGTCACTTAGTATAGTTTGAATTTACCTCGCCTTATAAAAACATGTTTTAAACTGTGAGGAAATACGGTATACGCTTTTATTGTTTTTAATGTTAAGTAAATATGATTTTTTTATATCAATTAATAAATTTTTGAAAATTATATTTTCATCAAATTAACTTCTGTAACAGAAGCTAGTTGAGAAAATTGTGATTAATTTATTTTTGCTACAAAATTGATTTTTTTGTCTACTCTATACTCAAATACACTTGAGATGTCAAAAGATTAATACCTGTAATGCCATTGAGTATAAAATGTGCATTAATTGAATGTTTTATGTTTGGCTCTATTCTGTTTGCCATACCTTTGCTGCGACTCTTCATCTCATTGTCAGTATTAATTAAATAGAAAGAATAGCTATCTTTGGATTCGACATACAGAGTATACTCTTAATATTGTCGAATCAAAGCAGTGATTAGCTCAGAGCCAAAATACCTTTTACTTTGAGAATTTTGCTTTTTATAAGTTTTGATCGACTAAATAGGTGTTTGCTTTGTTTTTAGTGGAAGATAATTTTTTGGGTTTTAAAAATTATAAATTGTGGCTAAAATTAGTTTAAATCAGTTAAATCGGGTTAAATTGCAGAAATAGCGAGAAAGATATTTGCCATTTTATCCGCCTCTATATCCTCATCTCTCTAAGGGTTTGAAAATATTACTATTTTCGTCTATATAGTTATATTCTCACCTCCTGAAGCAGCCGAGTCTGACTAACTATGGATTAGCTCTTAATTGGTATCCGTTTTTTTATTCAAACAACTCATTAAGTATTGAATATAAAACACATATCGGAAGCTTCAAACAGACTCTCTCTCTCTCTCCCTCCCTCCCTCCCTCCCTCCTGCTCTCTTTCTCTCTGGCTTTCTCTCTTATCTAGCTTTTTTATTGCTAAAATTAGTTTACTTTCTGTTATCGAGTTTTATCAAATTCAATATTTAGTTTCTAATCAAAATGTATGAAAATATATTTACATTACTGTAATTCATCTGTACATATATTTTTACTTAATTTTAAGTTGTATTCCATTTATTTAAATTATTAATTTTTGTGATTAGTAATAATCTCACTTAAATACTTGATTTCATAAACTATTTAATGTTTTACACATATACTGTACATACTGTACTTGTATTTATATAAAATATTGCTTTTTAAATTTAAAATTATTTCTGTAGAATTACTTGGTATAAATGAATCAGTACAAATTATTTTGCTTGCTCTTTAGTTATTTGAGAAAAACTTAATATTTAAGTTTTATAATTAAATGTAAAATTAATTTTTTAATAAGTATGAAATTAGTTGAAGAGAACAATTCTGGTAAATTAGATTTAATTTAATAATTATAGTTTAATTTTAAATTAGCAAATATTTTGATGAATAGTACATGTTTTTATGCTTTTTGTTTTTGTTTTCCTAATTTATTAAACATGTCAAAATATTTTTAAATGTCTTTTTGACTCTTAAGCATATAACAGTAATGGCTTGCTTTGCCCTTTCAGTATAGAATACAATTTTAGTACAGAATAAATCATTTGACAATAAAAACAAACATGAAGTCATAAAAATTATCGACCAACAAGATCAAATGCTCAAATGCGTCTTTCAGTTTGCTCTTAGCTAAGTTCTTAAAGTGTTTGTGAAAAATATATTTAATTGTAGCAAATATTTTAACAAGTTATAGGAACTGTATTAAAGTCATATATATATCTAGGGTTAGCCAAGGGGTTATAGATAAAATACCTTTCTGAGTTTGAAAATTTTGGCCTGTAATATTGGTACAGAGTTTTGATCTGTAAAATAGGTACTGAGTGCTTGAGTTTGAGCTCTTTGACGACCAGCAAAGTTTTAGAGTTTATTTTTGTAAATTTAGTTTATATTTAATTACATTAACTAAACTTAATTACATCAATTTAAATTGTCAAAATAACGGGGAAAATGTACACCATCTTACCTTTCCGTAGGGTTTGTAAAAATTTTGGTATATTTACCTCTAACTATATTTTACCTTCTGACTCGACTGACCTTGGCTAACCCTGAATATATTTAATCAAATCTATGTGTCTTCTTATGCAAATTATATACTTGCAATATATGTAAATTATACTTGTTTAATGCACAAATAATTAAACTTGAGTTGCAATTTTAAAATATGGTTGATTAGTTGCATAACTGTATATTGAATATTAAATATTTTATTTTATTTTATTTTATTTTAATACTTTATACTCGAGTGCACAATACGAGTTAAACATATATTTTTCTACTTTTATGCAATTAATATATTTATATATTTTTAGATTTATTTTAATCCATTATACCTTAGAGTGTGTAAACAATACGCTTTGAGTTTTAAAAAGTTTTATTTATTATATTCTATTTAAAGATTTTACTTTTATACAGTACATCGAATAACAATATAAAAATTCATTCTAAAATAAATAACAATTATGTTTTAAAAAACATTGTCAATTGCACTACAAATTGTAGTTTATATTTAGATTTGTCACTTAGACATATATTTATAAACACATGCACGTTGAGTGTTCTTGGTTGTTCTTAATTATAATTTTTAAAAATTATAATTGTAGTTTTAAAATAAAAATGTTTGGTATAGGTTTAAAATTTTATAAATACTTTACTTGAAACATTCTGAAAATAATAAAATTTTCTATGAGAATTAATCCAAAAGACAAAGAATTTTTGATTCTTAACTGTAAGAAATAAATTTATTAATTCCTTTTCTGATTATAATGGCATTTGCCCATGCTATTCAATTTCTTGTGTTGTTTATTCTGAAGGGTGGGAGTGAGGCGAGGGGGAGGGGGCGGTTACTTTATTGCAAATTTTTTGAAACATACTTTTGACTAAATTCCTTGAATTACTACTAAATATCTATTTGTTAGCCCATCGCTAACAAATGTTTGCTTTAAATATAAATTATTTGCTATTGTGGGCTAGAAATTAAAAACCAAAGACAAGTTTTGATAACCGAAGTTTCTTTAATTATTAAAACTCTTTCTTTAATCTGGTTTTTAATTCCTAGTTTAAAGTTAATCCAATTTATTGATTAACTTTTACATGTCTAACACAAAAGCTATTAATACTATACTTAGTATCAAAGCTCATATCAGTTTCAATACAGTTCTGGTTTTTGTATTTTTAATGAACAGAAGAAAAATTAACAAACAATTTTGATTTGTTAATAAGTTACGTTTATCAAATACTGTATTAGAGATGTTTTTAGATAACGAATAGTATTCATGCTTTAAAATAAATATATAATGAATTATTAATGATACTTTGATATTAATATAATTTGGATTTATGGGATGGCTTAAGCTTATAAGTTTAGACTCTAATAAATTAAACTTTTAAGATTTTTTTTAGTTTTCATTTGGTGAAATTTATTATTTTTTAATTAAGATGAATTCTAGTATATCTCTAAATAAATTGAGTTTAGTTTAATTTTAATTGGATTAACTTATATTGAGATAAATTTTACTGGTTTACTTTATTTCTTGTATAGATTCTACGCTGTTTAATATTAATATAAAATTTGCCAGTTTATTTTTAAATAAAAAAATTTAAAGGTCTGGCGATCTAGGGGTGAGTCAAGGAAGGGATTTAAATAGGTTGACTAAACCCATAGGAAAATCATGGAAGGAAATTTTTTAAAGTTTAAAAACATACCATATTGCTTTATATCAGGGATTGTGAAGGGGGGGATCAGCCAAAAATCCCCCCCTGATTTTGAAAATTGGCATTTATCCCCCCC
>JAQFXP010002588.1:0-14669 GCA_034693685.1 Belba bartosi | reverse complement strand
TTTTATATAGAAATTAATGCTAAATCAGATTAATAATTAGACAAATTAAAATAAATATAAAATAGCATTGATTGGATAATTTTCCAATCAAGTGACTAATTATGTTTAATAAATGGGTAAAGATTATAGAAAAGCTATTTTTAGACATGATAAACGTCACAATATATGTGGCTGTGTACCAGTGAAATGATAACCGCATAACTCTATCTGTGAAAAATAATTGTAAAATAAAGTCGTTATATTAGCGCCCAAGTTAAATTATACATATTTTAAGTGCTGTCTGTTAATGATACATAAGTAATGTGTCGCATTAATTGATCAAAATACATATAATTTAATTTGAGCGCTAATAACTTCAAAATACTCCTCAAATGGGCAGTTATGCGGACTTTGCTTTTCTCGTACACAGCCACATATAGATATGAAAATAAAATATAAAAATTTAATATTTTTTTAGTTAATGTACAATAAAGTTTATTAATTACAAATAATAAGTTATTTTTAAATTACTATAGAATACTTGAGATAAAAATCAAATAAACCAATTTTTAAAAATGGAAATACTATTAGATTTGAACTTGCAGTTTGTCAACGACAGATGTAATGTGTTTAGATTTTCGGCAAAAGACTTGTCATTGGCTCCGAAGTGTGATGAGTCGATTCACATATATTGCGGGCAAACTCTACCCATTCGTAGTATATTAAGTCGGGGTTTATTAGAGCCGGTATTTGTTTTCAACAATTCAGTAATTTTCGCATTCAATACATCCGATCGCAAACATAGTATACTTTTATAGCCCATCGCAGGTAATTCGACACATCGTTGGTGTTGGCCGAGTCGTACAGGTATTCCTGAATCATACTGGTCAGCTCAGGTAGGTTGGCGTAATCAGCGGCTACATACAGGTCCATAATATTACGCTTTTTGTCAAAATTTGGGTCAATTTTATCGGTATATAAGTACTAAAAAATATTTGGGAAAACATGCGGATTGAGCCCGGGTATTTTAAGCCGAGGCTTATTAGAGCTGGAATGTGTTTTCACAAATTCAGTAATTTTCGCATTTTTATTGCAGACATAGGCGCAGAAGATTAGGCTTTTATTAAATTACGGATCAATTATCTCCAGTTTAATGTTGCAGTGATTTGAATCGTTAAGTAGTTTAAAGCTTAAGTTTTAAAGCCGCGAACAGTACTGTTTGCCACCCATTAGCATGTCTAAGTCTATTAATATAACCAAGTTGATATAGTTTTCTACAATATTTAAATTTTAAAAATTTATAAAATTATTCTAGATTATTTATTTTTAAAGCTTTATTTTAATTTTAAATAAATTTTTAAAAATATTAAAAAATTCTAGCAAGGTTTATAAAGAACAATATGCTTTTTTAGCAACTTTGTATTGGATAGAAAATTTTGTGCTCATTATATTATTGGTAAAATTTAACAAAAAACTAATTTTTCAAAAATTTTATATTAAATTAAATTTAAAAAATCTTTAATTAAGCATGTTTATCAAACAACTTTCAATTAAATTAAAAAATTATTATGTCAATTTAAACAACACACAATATTTGCATTTTGGATTAAGATCTCGGGTATTTAACAAACGTTTGAAAAATTTTTTTTACATAAATTGTAAAAACATATATACCAAACCTTAAATGCCCAAAAGTATAAGTTTTTCTATTAATATAAATGACAAAATTTAAAATAATATTTGTTTTACAAGTTATACTTTAATAAAATCTTGATTTTGCGTTATTTGTAAAATTTAATATCTAAATTTGAAAATTTTAAACAAAATTTAGTCTAAAGTTTTTTTTGAAATTAAATTTCTAATTAAATGATTATTTATGTTTTTATTATTGATTAAAAATTACAATAAAAAATTTTAATTAATAAAAGTTATTGTGCATTAATTAAAATAATATTAAATTTTTATATATTTTTTTTATTTATAAATATTTAATTCTTTTCAAAACTTAAAATAAACCGACATAGTAAATTAATATTTTTTTAGATTTTGCAAAAATTGTAACAAATATTATTAAATAGTTGAGAATGATAAGATAATTTACCAACTTCGTTAATTTTTTACTTTATATAAATGAGAAAATTTCAAATAATAATTATTTTACATTTAATAATAAAAGTTTTTAATAATACGTAAAATGCAAGCATCAAGAAAAAGAAACCAGGAAAAATCCTAAGTTATATATTAAAAAATTAAATTTATCTCATTTACGTCAAACCTGACATAGTTAATTGTTATTTTTTAACTTTGCTAATATTAATATTAGAAAACCCGAAACAGCATTTTCCCAAATATCTAAATTTTTCTATTGAATATATAAGACTAAATTTAGAATAAGAAATGTTTATAGTTTATAATAAAAATTATTGATAATGAGTAATATGCAGGCGTCACAAAGAAGAAATCAGGCAAAAATTCTCCATTATTTTGAGGTAATTTTAATAATGTTTTAATTTAATTACTAAATTTGTTTTTGCTATTAAACATAAAAAATTACTGAAAAACATTTATCCATATTGATAAATGTAAAAATATAATTGATTTTATAAATAAATTACGTTTTAATTTAATTTTTTCACATTTTAAATTTATATTAAATAAAAATTAATTTTTTTTAACTAAATGTTTGGTATATTGATTGAAATACGAATTAGTAGTATTTGTTTCGAAATCTAACAAATCGATTGCCATTTCACTGAACGTGACGTTTAACTCTCTGACAGATATTTCATTAAATGACGTACTTTTTGTTAATTTACATTTATTGCAGGAACAACTGAAATAATTTCCACGCATTGCTAAATGAATGGCAAAATGTTTCTTTCTCCAATTCGGGTCATATCTAGTATATAACTGTTGACAAGCATTCGGAGGACCAAAACCAAAATCAAAGTTGGTGACCGTGTGCACCAATTCGGGCCGTTTGGGCAATAATTCAGTTCTAGGTACAATAAATGAATTATAGCCCCAATTATTGCGATTGTAGTCCCGATACGAGTTTATCCATAGTTTCAAAAACATTGCGTTTTTTTTGCTTAATATTATAGCATTTGTTAGCGATTTCTTATGAATATATCTGAGTGTAAACTCGTATTTGCGAAACACATCTAAAGATTTTACTATGTAATAGTCATTGTCCAGATATATGCCACCAAATTTGGTTAATACCAGCAAGCGTGTAATGTCACTAGCATGCCAATTTTCAAATTTGATGCTTATCTTACGCCCAAATATTGTTTTAGGTTTAACCACTTTCCGCACTATTAGTTTTGTTTTGATTTTTCTGGCAATTCGTTTGACTCTTTCGTAATAATTTCCTAACAATTGGTCGCAATCGCAATGAATGTACAACTGATCCGGTCTTTGGTTCTTAAGTGCAGACAATATCGATATGAAGTGTCCGAATTGTAGAGTATTATTGCCAAACAGTACGTAGTGTACGATATTAGGCACTAATAGAATCGGATCATTCGTTCCGTTCTTCCCATTTGTCCAGTCATTAAATAAATTGTTTAAAACGCTTTTGACTTTAATTTTGTCAACATTTTTCAATACACTTTTAAATCGATTATTATTTGTTAATATTGACAAAATTATGAACAATAAATTAAATGATAAAATTAATATTAATATAATTTTAAAATAATTTAATTTTTTAAAAATTATCATTTTGACTTTTTAACATTGACTTGCTTTTTATAGTTTTATTAACTCATTTTTCTAACCAAGTATTTAAAATAATATATTATATTAATAATGTGTTTTATTTTTAATAAAACATGCTAGAATTGTAATTATTTTATTTAAAATATAAAAACATATTTAAAACATTTATTTTTATATATCAAAATTGATAAGTTATATCTAAATTTTATTATTATTATATTTGATGTTAAATAAGTTTTAATGTAAAAAATAAAGTATGCTGAGATGTAATAAATTTTATAATTGTCCCAAATTTTTAAAAATAAAATAAATTTTTAAAATGCATAGCTTATAAAAATGAACAATAAAACTTTTTTAGTCAGTTAGTGTCATGATCAGGAAGTTTTTAAATCGAGCAAAAATCGAGCAAAGTAGCATTAAACGTACAAGAGTAGATCTTAACTTAAAATTAATTCACAGGTCTGTTTACTCAAACATTTATCTGTTTAGTTTTAAAATAGATTATTTGTAACAAGTTAAAAAAATTTGTCAATACTATCAAATTGACTGGTATGACTATTTGTTTGGCAATATTTTAATATTTATTTTATTAACAATTACTAATTAGTATTAGAGTTTAATATAAACTATTTCCTAAAAATTGATCTGTGAATTGTTTTGATAAGATCAAGTAATTTTTATTTATTATTAGAAATTAATTTATGAGTTGATTTGAGTTAAGATATGTTTCGGGGGTTGTTTTTTAGTTTTGCTCGAAATAAAAACTTCCTGGTCATGATTAGTTTAGTATTTGTTAGTGGGCTTGGCTTTTACTATTATGTATAATGCTTTCAAATGCATTATATGAGTATAAAGTTTTTTAATAATAAATATTAATTATAAAATTTCAAGTTGTATTTTTAAATATACAGGTTAGTACATTATGTATAAGAACAAGTTCAATTGATAATTTAAAGAGTTTAATCACATGATAATAAAACAAATAGTATGTCAAAATAATTTGCAAATATTAAACTGTAATTTAACTCGAAAAAAATTTTAAAAGCATATAAAATGGCTCCAAAAATCAGTCCCGAAGTTGAAAACAAAATTCTAGCATTTTTAGAGTTAAATTGGTCCTATTCGGTGGTTTAAAACACAGAACTTTAAAATTTCAAAATGTGTTATTAATAAAATTAAAATAATTGTAATTTAAACAATAATAATGTGACTAAAACTGAAAACAGAGGCCGAAAAAGTGTTTTAACTAAAATACAGTTTTCGAAGTTGAAGAAAATGGTCGACAACCCAAACCCGATGACACAACAATCAAATGCCAATAGACTCAACACTACTCGCCGAGTAATAGGATATCAAATTAATAAAGTTTTAGACAAAAAATTGGCCACAAAACTAAAAGGTCAAGCTTTAAGCGCTCAAACCATCAAAAAACCGTTTTACCGTTTTTGGCTACTCAAAGGTGGCAAAATGTCATCACATCAGATAAGGCTTTATTCCATTTGACTAATACAAAGAGCAAAACAAAGTACAATATATCTCAAGAAGTGAGAATAGGTCTCAAATGGAAGTGTTTACCAAACAATCGCACCCGAAAAGCGTAATGGTTTGGGTCGGGATATCGGCCAACGGATGCACACAAACAAGATTTGTGACCTCAAGGGCAAAGGTCAACTCTGATTATTATATTAAAAAAATTATGACTCAATTTATTCAAAGAGATGTGTCTAAACTCTACCCAATTGGTGATTACCTTTTCCACCAGGACAGTGCCCCCAGTCATGCATCGAAAAAAACAATTGAATTTTTAATTGACAACAAAATTCCATTTATTACTACTTCGCAATGGATGGCTAACAATTCCGATGCCGCAACACTCGATTACTTCTTTTGGGGTTACCTCAAAAACAAAATAAACAAAAGAAAAGTTTTGACTATTAATGGTCTTAAAAAAGTGATTCGAGAAGAGGTGAAAAAAGTGCTACAAAATATGATCAACAAAGCTCTAAAGTCTTGGGGAAGGAATGCCGCAAAATCTACTACAATAAAGGACTTCATATCGAAAAACATAATTAATATTTGACAATTAGTTTTAATTTTATATGCAATTAAACTTGTTCTTATACATAATGTACTAACCTGTATTATTGTAAGTTGCAAAATTAAAATTATTTAATTGTTTTAAAAACCAAAATAATAATAATTTGAAAATTTGTTTAATAAAATATTTTATTCTTGTATATTGTTATCATTAAAAAAATGTATGTTTGAAAAAATTTAACTTCTACGTCTACGTCTTAAACCAACATAGTTACTTTATATTTTATCAGATGTTGCAAAAATATTAACAAAGTTTTTTAAATAATTGAAATCGATACAAATTTAATCTAACCAGCTGAATTTTTCTATTAATATAAATAACAAAGTTTAGAATAATAATAAATTTAATAAAGTACTGATTTTGCATAAAATTTAATATATAAAACTTGACAATTTTAAATTCTAAAGTTTTTTTCAAATAAAATTTTGGTTAGATTGTTATTTATTATTTAATAAAAAATTTTAATAAAAAGCAAATTCACTAAAACTTTATTGCAAAGTTTGTATATTATTGTTACTCTAACGCATATTATTTAGCAAAATTCTATATAAAAACTTAAAAAATGATTGATTAAAAATTTTAAGTAAAACTGTTTTAAACACTAAATTAAGATATTATCAAGCTCAAAATACAAGTACCTTAAATATTAACAATACTGTATAAATGGCAATGTTTTTATATTTGAGCTAATAGTTTGTCAACAGTAGATTATATGAAATAGAAAAAATCATTAAATTAAATATGTTCGTTAAACAATTTCTAATTAAAAGCTAATTTTTTTGTCAATTTAAATAACATTTAAAAATTAGCATATTTGATTTTAATTTCAAGTATTCTACAATCATTTAAAAATATCTTGTTTCTGATTATTTTTTCAGGATTTGCAAAAATTGTAAAAAATATTTTAAAATAATTTTATTTAACCAAATGTATGGATTTTTCTTATAATATAAAAAATAAAATCTATAATAATTATTATTTTACAGTTTATAATTTAATACAATATTGATTTGGCGTTATTTGTAAAATGTAATATCTAAATTTGACAATTTTAAACATACTTTAGTTAAATATTTATTTATGTATTTATTATTGATTAAAATCTACAATAACAAATTTAAATTAATAAAAATTAATGTGCATTAATTAAAAAATATCAAATTTTTATATATTGTTTTAATTTATAATAATTTAAGTTTTTTTATTTACGTCTAAAACATTTAAAGCAACATAGTTAATTAATATTTTTTAGGTTTTTTCAAAAATTATAAGAATTATTTTAAAATAATACGGTTATACTGCGTTCAACGAAATAAAATTTACTAGTCAATATAAATAACAAAATTTAGAATAATAATTAAATTATAGTTTATAATACAAATTATTAATAATTTGTAATAAGCAGGGTTTGAAAAAAAATTAACCAACAATCTCTACTTCCTGATTTTAAAATTTAGCATTATACATTTTTTAATATTTAATCGTTTAAAAGATTTCAAAACAATTTTTGTTTACCACCAAACGCGGTTGGCATATTGTTTAAATTTCTAAAGCTAAAATTGGACCTTATTTTTATAAATTAATAATAAATTCGGTTTAAATTTATTAAAATTAATTTAAATTTAATTAAATTTGGTAAAATTTTATCATAAATTAATAGATTTTTTAGCGTTTAGAAAAAATTCCTCCCATTAATTTTAAAAAATTTTATCAATTTATAAAAGTAAAAAGAGCATTTATAAATATTTATAATAAGTTATTTTACAAAATGTAATTTTAAAATTATTTTATTTGAAATAATATTTGGTTAATTGATTTTAAAAAATTTGATTTTAATAGAAAAATATAGTGATACATAAATATACAGAAAATAATTTTGTCTTTGCCCTTCAACAATACTGTATTAATTTTTTTTATAATTAAATAATTAAATAAATATATTTTTAAAAATAATATGCCATGGGCTTTAGCATTATTTATAAATATTTTAATTTATACAGAATTTGGATATACAGTTAATGACGGATAATCTAAAATTTAAATGTTATAATTTAATGTTTAAAGTAAAACTAACATTTTAAAAATATTGTATTGTAATAAATAGCAAAAAAATTTTAAATTAAAAATGTTTTCTAAACAACTTCCTAACCAATTTATAAAATTTATTTTGTTAATTTAAAAATACATATAAAAATTAGCTTATTGGTTTATAAACTCGAGGATTCGACAAGCGTTTAAAAATAGCTTGTTACTTGATAGTTTTTTAATGTGATAAAAATTTTAAAATTTATTTTTAAAAGTCTTTCTTTTTCCAAATGTATAAATTTTTCTATTAATTTAAAAGACAATATTTAGAAAAATTTCTGTTTTACTGTTTATTATTAAAATTATTAATTAAACTTGGCTGTAAATTTAAATATTTTAAAACTTGAAAATTTTCAACAAACTTTATTCTAAAGTAATTTTCTTATATAAAATTTTGTTAACAATTTATTTATGCATTTCTTAAAATTTATTATTGTTTAAAAATTATAATCAATAAACTTTATTGTACATTACATAAAAATTTTTAATTTTTGTATTTTGTTGTGATATACAGTATACTATAAAAAATTTAACTTTTCTTATTTACTTCTAAAACTGACATAATTTAGTTACTTGATTTTTTTTGAAATGTTGCAAAAATAGTTTTAAAATATTTTTAAATACTTGAACACAAAATACACCAATTGGTTAAAATTTTCTATTAATCTAAATAAGAAAATATAAAATAATATTAATTTTACAGTCAATAATAATAATTCCTGAAAATGTATAAAATGTAATATTTAAAACTAAAATTTAACAAACTAAAGTTTTTCTCAAATAAAATTTAATTTAAATATTTATTTATTTATTTATATTTGTATTTATTTATTAATAAAGTAATAAATATTATTAAGTAAAAAATGTAATAAATAGTAATTTAAGCTATTATCAAGTACAAACAATAAGTAAAAATTGATAATGCAGTCAAATTGATCTGATTGAAATTTGTAATAAATAGAAAATTTTGTACTTACTATATTATTTGTAAAATTCTACACAAATTTTTTTTAAAAACTTTATTTAGAATAAAAAAAATTTAATTTAAATATGTTCTCTAAATAACTTTTAATCAATTTTAAAAAATTATATTTGTCAATTTAAAAACAAATTTAAATATTAGCTTATTTTATTTCAATTTCAAGGTTTCTACAAAGGTTTGATAATAATTTGTTAGATTATTTATTTTTTTTCAGATGTCGCAAAAATTGAAAAAAATATTTTTGAATATATGAATTATTAAATAACCAATTATAAAATTTTTTCTGTTAATATAAATAAAAACATTTAGAATAATAACTATTTTACAGTTCATAATAAAAACAAATATTTATTTTGCGTTATTTGTAAAATTTAATATTTAAAACTTGAAACCAATCTTAACCCATTAGCAAATACAATAGGGCTAATAGCCCTAAGTATAAATACGTTGCTTACTATCTTAAAAAAGCTTCTAGCTACGTGTATGTTATATACACTTTATTCATAATTTAAGTTAATATAAAATAAACAATAAAAAGGCATAATTACAATTAACTACTCAGAATGTCTATGACCAATGTAGATACACCATAGAAACACAACATTTCATAGTTCAAAAGAGTTGATTAGTAATTTAACTGTTTGCTAAGCATACAAAAACAATATATCTGCTTGGTCCAAAACTTGTCCTTGGGTGACCAAGCAGATATACTGTTTTTGTATGCTTAACAAATGGTATAAAAGTTAACAAATCTTTTGATTTCTTATCTTTTGCGTTTCGCTGAGATACACTGTTTTTACAAGTTTAATAAACAGTAAATGTGTTAATTATTTTAAACTCTTAAACATAGTTTAATTTCATAAATTTACTCAAATGTCAATATTTTAAAAATAAATATGTTTCAAAAATTAAATTTTGTTTAATATGAATTTTATGAATTGATCCTTTTAATATGTGTACAGTAGTAAATGTTTATCCAACTAACCATAAAAAGCAAGAATCGAGACAAAATTTATTATAAAATTTAGATTTATTTCAAATAAATTAATTTAAAATTAAAGTTTATATCACAAAAATACATTTATTAAAGTATATAAAAAAATTAATTAATTACTGAAAGGACACCCATATCGGCCGCAGTTCGAACTTTAGTCTTTACCCCTTTAATTAAGTTTTGGCACAAACTTTCTAGCCTTTTACGTATAATATATCTAATTCTCCAAATAAATTTTGGATTTTGTTTACTAATCCAACCCTTTTCATACAAATTTCTTCTTAAATGAGCCTAAAATGTCTCAATTGGTCTGTTTTGTAGCACATTTGCCAGATTTAAAAACTTTGGCATAAAATTGATTCCAATGCTTTCATACATAGAAACTTTTTTTTTTAATAATGAGCCGATGCTTAGTCTGGCCAAAACACATAATTCCCGTTGGAATGATATTTATTAATAAAATATTTTAAATCAATGACACTATCATTGGAAAAAGTGACCAAATTTTTCGATTTAACAATGTAAGGATAAGAAAACCTTTAAACCCTTATGATTTTAAGATCTATTACATTGTGTTGACCATTTCCTGAATGTGTTTTGACATTTAAATAACATTTTATTCGATAAATTATGCCATAAAAAAGAATTCAAGAAATGTCTTCCAAAGTAAAGCGTTTAACAATTGAATTGTTTTTATTTCGCAAAGCAAAATTGCCAATAAGTTTACCGACACTACTTTTTTTTTAAATAATGACATCTTAGATAATTACCATCTATTAATTTTTTAATTTTTGCTAATTTGTTGATTAATAAACTAACTTCAACATTTTATCAAAAATATTAGATTAAAAATTCAAAATTTATACACAAATTACATTTAAATTTTGTCTCAATTTATGTTTTTTATGGTTAATACATTGATTAATACTTATAATTAAAAATATTTTTTACAATTTTTACAAAATTTGAAAAAAATAAATAATCTCACAAGTTATACGCAAAATCATTTATAGCATTATTGTTATAAAAGAATAAAATATTGATAAAACTGTAATCAAATAAGTGAATTAGTAGCGTAACGTTACCATTTAATAGAATTTTTCAATTAATATAAATGACAACATTTTTAAATAAAATATTTTTACAGTTTATAATCTGTAATCAGTAAAATTTAATATTTTAAACTAAAAAATTGATATTAAAAAAACTTTAATTGCAAATAATAAATAAATATTAATAATTACAAATACATGTTACTATATAATACAACTTATAGTTATGTAGTTGCATATTATTTAACAAAATTATATATTAATAAAACGAATAAATTAAACAAAAATGAATAGATATGTTAAGTAAAAAATTTTTAACAGTAAAAAGTTTTAAACTATTATCAAGTACAAAAAACTATATAACTATAAGTTGTATTATAATGTAATATGTATTTGTAATTATAAATATTTATTTATTATTTATTAAAAATTGCAATTATAAAATTTAAATTAATAAACTGTATTATAAATTAAGTAATAAAATATTTAATTTATGCATAGTATTGTCATATATAAACAATTTTTAACTTTTTTCATTTATGGCTAAATTCAACATAGTTAAATGATATTTTTGAATTTTGTAGTATAGTGACAATACCAATTAATTGAATTTTTTTGTTAATATAAATAAAAAAATTTAAAATAAAATATTTATAGAGTTTATAATGTATAATTAGTAAAATTTAATATTTTAAACTAAAAAATTTGAAAAAAAAAACTTTAGTCTAAAGTTTTTTGCAAAATTTATTTTATTAAATATTTATTTAATAAAATTTTAATAAAAGACAAATTAAAAATAAACTTTTATGTAAATAAATTTTAAAAATATAAATTTCTTATATTATTGCTACTCTAATGCATGTTATTTGATTAAATTATATAAAACGTAAAATTTAAACAAAAATGAATAATAATTTTAAATAAAAATAAGTATTAAATATTAATTTAAGCTATTATCAAAAACAAACAATAAGTAGATATTTATTATACCGTAAAAATGGCAATGTTATTAGATTTGAGCTTGCAATTTGTCAACAACAAATTATATTAAATAGAAAAAAAAACTTTAAATTAAATATGTTTTGTAAAAAATTTCTAATAAACATTAATCAAAATGTCTTTGTCAATTTATATAACATATTTAAAAATTAGCTTATTTGATTTTAATTTCAAGTAATCTCCAGTCATATCAGAATAACTTGCTATTTTTTATTTTTTCATATGTTGCAAAAGACATTTTATCTTTTGGCAATTTTTCTAATAATATAAATGACTAAACTTAATATAATAATATATTTAAAGTTTATGACAGTAAAAAGGTTTAAACTATTATCAATTACAAAAAACTATATAACTATAAGTTGTATTATATTGCAACATGTATTTGTAATTATCAATATTTATTTATTGTTAATTAAAAATTCAAATTTTTAAACTTTATTGTGCATTAATTAAAAAAATATTGAATTTTTATATATATAAAAATTAACTCGTATCATTTACGTCTAAAACCGACATAATTAATTGTTATTTTTCAGATTTTGCAAAAATTGTAATAAATATTATTAAATAAGTAAAAAAACTGTCTCAAGTTTACCAATTTAATTAATTTTTTTAATTAATATAAATGAATAATTTTAAAAAAATAATTTATTTTACAGTTTATAATTTAGATAAATTACTGATTTTGTGTAATTTGTAAAATTGAAACTGGTAAATTTTAAACAAAATTTTGGTTCAATAATTATTTCAAAAACGCTTAAAAATCTATTAATTTAACTAAATTTAAATTAAATTTTAATTAATTTTAATAAATTTAATACGAATTTAGAACCAATTTATGAAAAATTTTCAATTTTGGTTAAAAAATCTAAAAAATATGCCGACCACGTTTGACAACAAAAAAAATCAAGTTGAAACATTTCAACAAATCAAATGCTCAAAAAGGATTAATGCCAAATTTTAAAAAGTTTTTTTGGCTACTAACTATTTTCCGAATCCTACAAATTACGAATTATGAATAATTATTATTATAAACTGTAATTTAATTTTTATTCTAAAATTTGTCTCTTATATTAAATAAATAAATACATTTTTTTGGAGCCGTATAACATCAGTATTTTAAAATATTTGTTACAATTTTTGCAAAACCTAAAAATTATCAATTAACTATTGTATGTCGGTTCTAGATGTAGGTGACTAGAATTAAATTATTTATATACATATGAAAATAAAATATAAAAATATAATATTTTTGAGTTAATGTACAATATAGTTTATTAATTACAAATAATAAGTTATTTTCAAATTACTATAGAATACATGAGATAAAAATCAAATAAATCAATTTTTAAATATGGCAATAATAGTAGATTTGAACCGTATTTTTTCAACGATTGATGCAATGGGTTTGAGAGGTTTGGCAAATGACTTGTCATTGGCTTCCGAAGTAAAATGAGCCGATTCATACATATTGCGGACAAACTCTACCCATTCGTAGTATATTAAGCCGAGGCTTATTAGAGCCGGTATGTGTTTTCAACAATTCAGTAATTTTAGCATTCAATACATCCGATCGCAGACATAGTATACTCTTATGGGCGCAGAAAATTCGGCTCTTATTAAAACGCGGATCAATTATCTCGAGTTCAATGTCGCAGTGATACCGATCATTGAGTAGTTTAGTGCCCAAGTCCTGAAGACGCGGACAGTCTGGTTTGCAACCCAATAGCAAGTCTAAGTCTATTTATATGACCAAGTTGCTATAGTTTTTTACAATATTTCAAACCTTATAAAGTTATTCTAGATTAAGTATGTTTAAAGCTTTATTTTAATTTTAAATAAAATTTTAAAATATTAAAAATTTCTAACAAGCTTAATAAAGAACTACTGTATATACTGTTTTAGCAATTTTGTATTGGATAGAAAATTTTGTGCTTAATATATTATTTATAGAATTTTACAAAAATTTTATATTAAATTAAATTGAAAAAATCTTTAATTAAGAATGTTTATTAAACAACTTCGAATTAAATTTAAAAAAATTATTATGTCTATTTAAACAACACATAGTATTTTCATTTTGGATTAAAGTCTCGGGTATTTAACAAGCGTTTGAAAATAACTTGTTGCTTGATAGGTTTTCAGATGTTACAATAATTGTAAAAATATTTGAACTATATTAGTTTTCTAAATTTTTAAATTTTTTTATTAATATAAATGACAAAATTTAGATTAATATTTGTTTTACAGTTTATAATACTAAAATATTAATTTTGCGTTATCTGTAAAATTTAACTTTTAAAAATTTATGTCTAAAGTTTTTTTTTCAAATAAAATTTGTCAAATATTTATTTATGCATTTTAAAAACATTATTATTAATTAAAAATTTTAATTAATAAACTTAATTGTATATTAATTAAAAAAACATTTAAGCTTTATAGAATATTATCATATAAAATTTTTTCTGCTTTTAAAAAATTTAACTTCTCTCATCAACGTCTGAAACTGACATAGTTACTTTATATTTTATCAGATGTTGCAGAAATATTAGCAAGTTTTTTAAATAGTTGAACTCAATACAAATTTAGTTCAAACATATGAATTTTTTTATTAATATAAATAACAAAAAACTTTTATTGGTATTTTTCCGGAAGGTTTAATTATACTAGTATTATTGATCTCATCAAAAGACATCTTTTTGCCATTAAAACCATATTTTTAAAAAATTTAGTTTTTGAGTTATTTAATATCAA
>JAQFXP010002587.1:0-14672 GCA_034693685.1 Belba bartosi | reverse complement strand
TAACGCAAATTCCTCAAAAATTATACAAAAATATAACTTGGTTATTTAAGTTCAAAAAATAATTATATTAGTTTAAACTTGAATATTCTCAAATATAATTTGAAATTAATTAAAATTTCATTCAAACTCTAATTGCAGTAAATTTAAAATAGATAATTTTTATTTTAACAAATTTATCAAGAGTAAACTAAACAAATAGTTTGAGCGACTTTCTTACTTATTAAATAATAAAAATATTAATACTTTATTATTAAAGAAACTCTAGTTTAACGCAAATTCCTCAAAAATTATACAAAAATATAACTTGGTTATTTAAGTTCAAAAAATAATTATATTAGTTTAAACTTGAATATTCTCAAATATAATTTGAAATTAATTAAAATTTCATTCAAACTCTAATTGCAGTAAATTTAAAATAGATAATTTTTATTTTAACAAATTTATCAAGAGTAAACTAAACAAATAGTTTGAACGACTTTTTTACGTATTAAATACTTATTTGACTCCTGAATAGAGAAGTTGTGCAAAACTTAGTCTTAATTTGTATTAATTAAATACTTGTTTGTATTAAAACTTTATTTGTTATTAAATTATTTATTATTTCCGTAAAATCTGTTGTATTGGTCGCGACTTATACAACAAAAAAGGTGATCTAGGTTAAGAATATAGACCTGCGACTTATTTAAAAAAATTAAAAATTAATTTCAATTTATTTAAAACAAATTCTTATGATTAGAATCCATCGAAATTAGAATCAGAGTAAGTATTAAATACATTATTGTGTGATTTATACAACAAAATTATTACAATTTTTGTCAATAAATGACCTGCGACTTATACACTAGATAAAATTACATATAGAATTGTACATGTTAGCTGATCAGCACCTGATTCCGGAATGCTTTTATAACAAAAATAGCACAATTAATACATATTATAGAAATTATAAAGTATTAAATTTTGACATAATGCAGTAAAATCTATTAAATTACATTGATTAATTTTAAAACAATTTATGAATTACACATTCATAACACTTCCTTCCCCCAAGATACAATTACAATTTATAATTTAGAAAATTACAATTGACATTTAAAATTAATATAAAATAAATATTAAATTACAATAAATTTTATTACAAATAGTTTACAAAAATACATTAAAAATAATTTAGCTCTAAAAAATATTTATTAAAAAATGCTAATTATTTATAATTTATATATTTTGGTTAATAAACTCTTACAAGTTTTAAATTTCCAATCTAATTCGTAATATTTACTGTCATTATAAACATTATTTCTATGATATTTTATAAAATCTTTTATTACTTATCAATTAAAACAACTTCACCTTAAAAAAAATATATATTCAAAACTACAATTCACAACAACTAGGTCTTACTGGCACTTACTGGCCCTTACTGCCTAAGTTTTGCAAATTTAAATACTAATTGCCCTTTATTGGCATATAAAACACTAAAAATTACACAATAGGCCATATTTGACCACAACAACTAATTACAAATTGTTTTAATAATATCAAAATCACAAACTTATTCTAAATGAAAATGATTATTCGACTTTTAATTAAATTATATATAATACTCTTTACATATTCATTTTTCTTACATTTCAATCAAACAACTAGCATTTTAATAAATTTAGTTTTTTTAAAACTTATAAGAGGTCAACCTCCCTCCCCCAAAAATTTTATACATTTTGAAAATAGAATTTAACAACCATACATACAACAGCTAGAGCAAATAGCTTGGCTAGAAAGATGGCCAGTTACGACCACGGTCCTCCACCATAGTGTTAAATAATTTAGATTGAATTATATTAAATAAGTTTACATTTTTTGACAAAAGACAACATTTATTAAAAATACATTAAAAGTTTTAATTTAGATAAAATTACATATAGAATTGTACATGTTAGCTGATCAGCACCTGATTCCGGAATGCTTTTATAACAAAAATAGCACAATTAATACATATTATAGAAATTATAAAGTATTAAATTTTGACATAATGCAGTAAAATCTATTAAATTACATTGATTAATTTTAAAACAATTTATGAATTACACATTCATAACAATACCTAGAGGTTTTAATTTACCGGTTTCATAATTTTTAATTTTTGTAATTTATTAAATGTAAATTTACGTAATTTATATATGAGTCGGTCAATTTACGTAAATTTATAGTAAATTACGGCGTAATTTATGTAAATTTACATTTCTCAAAACGCTAACTATAGCCTACTCATCTATATGCTCCGGATTAAGTGCTCAAGTAAGCTTGTTAGCCTCCCTTCAAGTGAAACAAACAATTCTGGATTTTAGTATATGAGGCCTATTCACATACTACGTACAAATAAAAACTTTACGCACATATAAATGTTGAAAGCATATATATTTAAGTATGAATTACAATGTTTTTGGGCAATATTTTTAAAATAAAATCAAATGTTTTATTATTTCATTCAAATCAGATCAATAGAGTTTCGGCAATTAATTTTACCGAAGATAAACTTCTAATTGGAATAAATTGCAAAAATCAGCGTAATAAACTTATTATTCACTTTATTGATTGCCGTCATAAGGGCCTGAAAATAGATAAATGCACCGATAAGTGTATGACTTGTCGGCGACAAAGCTATTCGATTGTTTTGTTTTGAACGCATTTTTGAAAAAGATTGAAATCAAATTTGGAGGCATTGGAGAGCAGAAGTAATACAGAAATTATTAGAATAATAGTTAGTGATATTGAAAATGAAAGAAAATGATATAGAGAAAATGGGTAAAGAAAGTGCTAACGTATTATTTTTTGTTTGGTATAATTTTTATCCAAACAATTTAAATTAAATTATGATAAGTAATTTTATTTATTTTTTTATTTATTATTAAAGTTTTCAAACTATAATTAATAAATTAATAAATTCAAAGTTTTGTGGCACTACTTATCTGATTTTACTTAAATCACAAAGTCAGATTCTAAATATAAACATTGCATCTATTAGTAAATTTATTAAATTATTTCAAATATATATTTTCAATTAATAAAATGAGTATTAAAATTTTTAAAATATTGTAGACATCGTTTAGACATCCTGTAGACTACACCGCGACGAATTTTACTTCTGATGTTGAACTTTTTTCTCAACGTCTGTACCATTTGGGTAGCAGTCTTTCTGGCGTTCGCTGACAATCCAGGCTCAAAATACCAGAGATGAAGTCCACCATTTTTTTGTTCTATAAGCGCAACGGAATATTGGTTTGGGGTGCTAATACTGCGAAGGGTGGATTCAGATATACCGCAAAGTAGTAAAATATACGGAAAATTGTTATTTGCTACAATGTGTGGAATGCACGTTGTAAATTCAGCAATTGAGAAGTGAAGGAACAAAGTCAAGTCTTGAGGCGAAGAATAGGTTGAAAAGTATTTTAACCTTAATTCACGAGTGTCACGTTGTCTTTCAAAGTTTTTTCCAACAATACGTTTGTTTAACTTGTAAACCTTAGAATCGAACTTCTCATAAAATTCTTTGAAGAATTTTATTTCGACTAATTTTCTGTCGAACAACTCACTATTATTGAGTTTATCATTAAACCCGACATCCTGATTGAAAGAACCATCTCCAATATAATTGCACATTAATTGATTTAATTTACCACAATTATTGGCAGTGTTAAATCGTTCCCTCATCATTCGTTCTACTAAGATGTCTTTGGATATGGCACGGTTGAAGTCCATATAAAAACGACTGGGAACAGAACCGCACCTTACTTGGCGAAACCATTTGTCGAAAAGATTTGCAATTTTGAGATTGTCATGAAATGTAAGTATTTGGAGATAATGAGCAAATAAAAGCCATCGGTAGACTTATTCATGATTTGCTGATTCAACCTCTATCAGTACATCTTTATTTTTATTAAGGACACGAACATTCTTAATCGATTTAATTTTAATATTTAATTCAGTATTCTGTAATAAAATAATTTGAATTAAATTTAATTTAAATTATAGTCTACGGACTAATGAAAAAAAAATTACATGCACATACTTGTTCAGACATTGAATGCGACTTGTTTTCTAGTGTGCGACTCGACATCAGCAAGAGTAGACGGATACTAAACCTGTTTTAATATTAAGTACACAAACTAAACCAGTTGGGAATGTCTACCTTAGTAGATACGTATTGCGTTGCGTACATGGCGCATGGGTAGTTTTTTTTAACTCAATACATAATTAGGTTAAATATACGGGTTGCAGTGAAAAAAAAATTTAATTAAATGTATGAACATAAAATTGAATACATGAACTGATAATAACTCTTATAATTTGTTTTAGTAAAAAGACATAAATTTTATAAATTAATAATTTTGACGACTTTTACTTTGTCTTAAAATTGACATCTTTAATAGTATTTGCACTAAAATTTTATTGTCGATTATGATAACCCTAATAACAAAGTGTGACACAGGAAAGTTTGGTCAAAATAAAAACAGGGGAACAATGTTTATTTTTATAATGTTTGTGAAATTTTAAATTTTAAATTTTAAAGTAATTTGTTTTGTACACTAAAATTATAATTAATAAAAATTCTGCTAAAATTTAACTATTAAATATTATTGAGCATACAATTTACTATAACATGTGCAAATTTTATTATTATATTTGATTCTAAATGTTAATAAAATTAATATTATTAAAAAAAACACATAATGTTATAATGACAATTTTTACTTTAACAGATTAAACTTATACTAATTTTAGATTTTAATATTAATTTTAGTAAATTACATATGGTATTATAACATAGAACAGATAGATTTTGAGTTGTAATTTTATAATTGATTATTATAACTGTTTTAATGTAAGAAAAACTCTGTGCAAATTTGCTAAAATGGCTAACAGTATGAAAAGTTTAGACAAACTGAAATTTTGATAATTTAAAGTGAATTCTAATTTGACGCAAATTTATTTAATTCAAAATCATTTCTATCGAATTCTTCAAAATATAATTTCTATTAATAAAAATCAATTTATTAAGTAACAGTATATTAAATACATGAAATATGTTTTGTAAAATAATTATAATTTTTTTAACGTTGTCCTTCAATTGCATTTCAACCAATCAAAGTCAAGGACATATTTATAATTATTCTTATATAAACCTAGTTAAATTGTAAACTGACTTTTCTATTGAATACTTGGTTGAGTTAAGTGGTTGTTTAATTTAAGTTAAAAAAAATTGTGCTTCTAGTATGAGTGATTTATTACGTCGAACTGTGTCTTCATCCGATATTGGTCGCGATTTAGATGAGCCACCAGTACAGTTTTATCGTTCACCAGATCGAGAAGTTAGAGAGTTTGTGGGCAACGATCGTAGTGTAATTGATCACAACTCTAATGGACAGTTATTGCGATATGAATTGGCTAATTTGGATTTGGACAATCAACACAAATTACCTGAGTTACCAATGAAAACCAAATTTGATGGTCACGATACTGAACTCTCATTTAATCAAAGTAGATTAAAAGCAGATATTACGAAGTATGATGGAGTTGATGAACAAGAAACTATTAATGAATGGTTTACGAAATTTGAATTGATGGCCGAAACTCTGGGTTGGAACACAAAAAAGAAAAAATTTATAACATTTTTCTCAATGGAAAAGGAACCACAGAGATATTGTCACAAACTTCTTGAGGATCGTAACATTAGTTATAATGAATTGAAAACCAAAATTGTAGATCGTTTTACTAACAAATATATTGCTACATTGTATTTTCACAATTTAACTTAACGACGCTTCAGAAAGGAAGAATTATTTCTAACTTACTTTAACGACAAAGTTGAATTGATAAAAAGAGTTGATCCAGTTATGAGTTATACTTTACAAAAGAATCACATAATCGATGGATTAGATTGGGATTTGTATAAGAATGTTTTGAAGTATAACATGTCTAAAGAACCGAATACATTGGATGAACTATTTCACGTAATAAATAATCTTCATCAGATTGATCTATCTGGAGAGAATCTAAAAGATATAACTCAAAAGGCAGTACGTGTTGACGAAAATATACCATCACGGAGAGAAAACAAAGGATTCAATAGATTTGGCAGAACATATTATCCTAGACAACACAACAATTTGAATACAGACAACACTGATCAACATTCGGAAGGATCCAGATATACTCGCACTTTAGAGGGCGTGTCAATTTGTTACGCATGTAACACACCAGGACACATTCAGTACAGTTGTCCTTTAATCAATCAAGCTGAAACTTCAAATAATTAATTCGGACACCTGTTTTAAATAAAAGACGCGGCTCGGGAATCTCAGCAATTTGGCAAGATTTGTTTAATAACTTGAATCTGTCAGTTTGCGCAGATTCCACAATAAATATTAAATTAGTTATAGGGAAAATGATTTTGCTTGAAAAATTAATAAACATTATAATAACTTTTGAAAACAACATATGCTTTGAAGATATTATTGAAAATGTAATAATTATTGAATCTTATAATAGTTGGTTCAGTTATGGTGAAACAAAAGAACAAATACAAATTTAGTCTGGACTAAATGAAATTAAACGCCGTGATTAACACTAATTAGTTCCGCTTTCGATTATTAAAAATTTCGAAGTTGAAGAAGAGAATAAAAAAATTAACCTTGTTTATTGCAAACAATAGTCGTTTTGTGATCGTTAAAAAAAAGCCTGGTGCTAAAAATAAAGATTTATAAATAATACGCTGACACTTTGCTACAAGATTATTCCGAAGCATTCGGAAGTGACTCGTGCCTTAATTGGTATTCGTAGTTAATACCAAAAGTTGAATTTCCCAATTATTTAGTATACGGTATAAAACCGATATACATATCTATATATTAATCGTGACGTCACAGTGTTTATAGTTAACGCTTGGAGCGCTCAAGTAAGTTAACACTTTAGTATTTGGCACGAATATTGCTCTCACGTGTGGAGTTAGACACACAAACAACAGAAGCTTGAGAAGCTTTTAAAAAGAAGAGAATTAGAATTTAATCAAACAGCTTTAGTTTATACAAAAAGACTTAGTTTTAATCTAAACACGACATTAAAAAAACGAATTGGATCCTATTAGACAACTTTGTAAGAAGAAAAGTGACACCAACCACGTAAATAAAAGTCGACTTTATTGTTTCAGAATTTTGTTGAAGACGGCAGACGTGTTGTCTACAACATCAATTTTAAAGCAAAATGGACTTATCACGGAGATAAAAAAAAATTTTTTAAATCACGATTATGTAACTGATTGTGGTAACTTCTTACTTAAATCTTACGTTTGTGTTTGGATTTATAATTACGATAAACATACGAGTTTGCTGATTCTATATTCTATTTAGTACAATCGATTGTATAAATTTATTTTGGAATTTTGAAACATTTTGAATTATATGGAGATGCGAAATATTATGGTATTATCAGATATTATCGCAAAATTTATAGAGAGCAAAACAAAATTTAGCATATGAGGATTGCTGGAATCTCGGCCGGCGTGACATGCCAGTGATCGATATGTGCTTAGATGCGAACATTCATTAGATGTGTGGAATCCTGCTAATGATTGTTATTTGAAAACAGATATTGTTGTTTAAAGTTGATTATGGTTTTATCATGTCAACTACTTCAATCTGTGTATAAAGTATTGTAGCAAGCAAAAGTGTATTGGGAAACAAAACGCGACTGTTAGATGTGTGGAATCCTGCTAATAGCTGTATTCTTAAAATATAAAAACAACGATCATTAGATGTTTGAAATCTTGCTAATGTTCAGTAGCATATAAAGATATTAGTAGCATATAACAAACAATGGTAATAATGTAAAACATTGCAAAGGTTAATTCTAAATAGCACAAGCAGCATTGCTTTATACTTAAGTAAAGAATGTAATAACGAATACAACAATATTGCAGATAGAAATATTTAAAATGATAAGAGAGAAGAAATTGACATGACGTCTTGAAATGACTCTTCATGATGCTCTTGAGGCGGGTTCGAAAACAACAAGTATCGATAGAAGACGCTTAAAGAGTGAATCAAAGTTTCGCAGAGTTTAAAGATAGGATGCGTCTACCGAGATGATAAAGAATAACGTCAACATAAATTAAAAGAATAAATGCATCAATACGAATATGAATAATATATAATTATTATATAGTTTCTATTTTAAATATCTAAATATCTATTGTCATTATATTATTATTAGCACCTATAGTGCTTTACTTAATTGTAAAACGGGAGAGATGTGTAATTAATTTTGAGGGACCAAAATTCTGGGGAGAAAGGTGTAAGATGTAGCATACATAATTGAGATAATGCATAATAGTTAATTTACGTAAAAATACTATATTTAAAATCAATTTGCCATTAAGTGTTATTGTTGTTTAAGGCAGAGTAGTTAATGTACTGTGACATAAAATAAAATTAGTTAATGAGATAACGTCGGAAAGATATAATTATATATATTTTGAGTTTTGGCTAATTGTGTAGTTAATTCAATATATTGCTAATTATACATAATTATAGCATTAGAGCGCATTGCCGCTAATGCTAACACATAGGCAAACTGCATAGGAATACATTGTGGCGCATTGCCGCTAATGATAAAATATGAGAAAACAAGGATTACTATTGGAGCGCATTGCCGCTAATGTTAAAAGATAAGCCGACACGGATTTACATATAGAGTTAATACAAATAACACTATAAAAGATTTAGGTCAAGAGAATAACGCAATTGCCTTAAGCGATATTTTGCACTCCACACTATGGGAGTACTCTAGCGTTAGCGCTAGTAGCCAATAGCTGTATTGTTGACCTAGATAAAGACTTGTTTAGAGCAATAGGAAAATAGTGGGCTTTACAACAGACGCGAGTGTGTGTGCGCTTTGGCATTAATCGCGCAGTTTTAGTTAGAAACAAATCGTGTTTTGATTTCACTTAGAGTTTAGTCTTAGAGTCGAGGGGTAGCATCTCTCTTCGTTGTTGTTTCATTTGTATCTTATTTTATATTATACTTTACTCTTGGTTTTGGTAAATAAAGACTATTTTAAAAGTAAGTTTGTTAAGTTTATTTCTAAGTTTTTAGTTAGAGTGTTTTAGCGGGCGCCGGGCTGAAGAGTCCGAGCGTGCCGCCTAGGAGATTGTTCTCTGCTTTGTACAGGCCGACTGCTGGTAAGTAGCAGTCGTGTCTGTCAGGGTTACTAATCTTTCTTTTCAGGTTTTGGTTCTGACGTTGTTGGCTGGCCAGACGCACCTTACCACAACATCTATAAATCCGCAGAGGACAACAACAACAGGACGTAAGCAAGACTTGGAGAAGGGATTGGAACGCTGACTGGAGACAAGCGGTGCTGCAACGTTTCGAGGGACGGGATCTGGCGAACTAGATATCAGGAGACAAGACGAGGGACCGTACGAGAGACAAAACGAAAATTGAGACGAGACAAGAAGAGGAACAAGCCTATAGACGAGGCAAATCGAGTTGTGTTTAAACGCTTGGCCAGATCCAGATAAGAGATAAACGTTGTAATATTGGCGCTAAATCATATTAAATTATTTTATTAATAATTTTGTTATTATTTTCGATAATTAAAACTCATTCAATCACTCGATTATAGTATTGAGATATAGATAGTAGAGAAGAGTCGACCGAAAATGAAACCTTAAATACGATATATATTCAAATAAAATTATATTTTCGTAAATTGATTTAAATGTAATAAAATTTAGTTATAAACTATTTATTCGTTTAATGTTTATTCGAAAATCAAAATCAATTTGAGTCTTGCGTTGAGTCCAATACAAAACAAATGCCTAATTCTTGCGGAGTTTAAATACTTGACCAAAGTTTGCATTTATTGGACTTCTATTGGATTAGATTTATTTGAAGTCGTTGAATGTCGAATTCAAAGTAATTTTTAATCGACCGATTGGTTCGACGATTAAGACATTGAACTGTCGTTCTATAGGGCCCGGAATGACGGCTCCAAAGTACATACAATGAGAATCCGTTCGTTTCTGGTCGCCTATCCGGTCTAAGAGTTGAAGAACTGTCGAAAGTATTAAAAATAAAAAACTATTTATTTGATATATTATTTGATTAAAATTTTTAAATTTTTTGAAATTAAACAAATTTCGTGTTTGAATAAAATTTCAAACATTTTATTAAGAAAATCTTTAATCACTTCAACGTTCCGATCGATGGCTAAGAGTAACCCGAAATAAATACCAAGTCATTTATTTCATCATTAATCATATTATTTTATATTTAGAAAAATTTATATTTTTAAAATTAACAAAATTAAATTTTTAAAAAATAAATATAACAGATAATATTGTTAAAAGTGAGATTACCAGATAAAATATGTGTCAGTATATAAGTATGTCTAATGCAGACAGTCATACCTGCATTGAATTAAGTTTTAGATCTGATTAGATCAAAGTTAAAGCTTATAGTCGTCCGAATAGTTATCGAAATTATATTTCTAGTATAAAAGCTCAACTCAAACCACAACTGATATACAGTACTTATTTGCTCTTGAATAGAGAAGTTGTGCAAAAGTTAGTCTTAATTTGTATTAATTAAATACTTGTTTGTATTAAAACTTTATTTGTTATTAAATTATTTATTATTAATTATTATTCAAGGTCTTGTGGCACTACTCATTTGATTTTACTTAAATCACAAAGTCAGATTCTAAATATAAACATTGCATCTATTAGTAAATTTATTAAAATATTTCAAATAAATATTTTCAATCAATAAAATGAGTATTCCGATATCTCTTTATATAAAAATATAACCCAAGTCAATTTTTAACCATGATTGACATCAAATAAATTTGAAATAATATATGCTAAAAATGCAATATATATAAATCTTATATTTTTAAAAAACTAAATAATTGTTAAATAAATAAGTAATAATCAGCTCGCCACTTGTCCATAAACTCAGAATAAAAACAATTTATGAGAAACTGCAATATAAATAATAGTGATAAATATAAGTGATAGTAGAGATTGTAAGAATAGTTAGTGATATTGAAAATGAAGAAAAATGATATAGAGAGAATGAGTAAAGAAAGTGCTAGCGTATTATTTTTTGTTTGGTATTATTTTTATCCAATGTTTTAAATTAAATTATTATAAGTAATTTTATTCTTTTTTTTTATTTATTATTAAAATTTTTAAACTATAATTAATCAATTAATAAATTCAAAGTCTTGTGGCACTACTCATCTGATTTTACTTAAATCTCAAAGTCAGATTCTAAATATAAACATTGCATCTATTAGTAAATTTATTAGAATATTTCAAATAAATATTTTCAATCAATAAAATGAGTATTAAAATTTTTAAAATATTGTAGACATTGTTTAGAGTATAACATAAGATTTTATTAATTAAACATAAAACATACAAATACAAACAAGTTAATATTAAATAAAACTATGGGCACATAGAAAGTTATAATAGCGGCATGTTAACTACATGTTAAACAATAGTAATTATTACTTATTAATAGTTAATCAATATATACTTGAATTAAAATGTATAGAAAGTTTTAGAAGTTATGAGTAATAGAGTTAGACATACAAAACAGGATACTACATTAAAAACAATTCTAGTTAAAACTAATCAATTAACATTCTTTGGATTCCTACAATATAATTAATCAATTAGTAAATTAATTAATTCAAAATCTTGTGGCACTACTCATCTGATTTTACTTAAATCACAAAGTCAGATTCTAAATATAAACATTGCATCTATTAGTAAATTTATTAGAATATTTCAAATAAATATTTTCAATCAATAAAATGAGTATTCCGATATCTCTTTATATAAAAATATAACCCAAGTTTCATTTTTAACCATGATTGACAGCAAATAAATTTGAAATAATATATGCTAAATATGCAATATATATAAATCTTTTATTTTTAATAAACTAAATAATTTTTAAATAAATAAGTAATAATCAGCTCGACACTTGTCCATAAACCCTAAATAAATACAATTTATGAGAGACGGGCAATGATTTGAATAGATAACACAAATAATCGAATGCCTATATCTCTGTTCCAAATTTTATGTGATATGATGGCCCTTCGGTAGCTTAAATACAAATATATTTGTAAACTCATTAATGTGATCCAAATACCAGACACAAGAACTTTTTCGATTTGCGTTTATCAAATAATAACTGTATTACCTCTAATTGTGTTAAAATTATCAAGTTATTGGAATTACACAATTCCAGAAAATTAATTTATATCTAATTTTGAATTAAATATAAGTTTTATGAACTTTATATTTGATACGAATCCATGCGCTCCACAACTCGACCCGAACCACATCTCCTTCATATGTGAGTTCGAAAATAAGTATTAAATGAAACTATAGGACATTTAATGACACTATTTTGATTAAATTGGTAAAAATTTATATTTCATTATAAATATTTTGACAGTTTTTCCAAATAAGTAAATGAGAAATATTTAAATTAAATTTAAAAACTAGTTTTTCCCTCTTTACTGAATATTTAATTCAAATTTAGTGATATAACTGTAAATAAAAAGAATTGAAATAGATTAAATTCAATTTAAAAAAGCAAATATATTTTATTGATCAAATCGAAAACAATGTTTATTTTATTATAAAAATAAATATTAATAGTTCGTTAGAGTAATGCTTCAGAACTTAATGACATTGAAGAATGCAATGTCGATGACAATAGTCGAAAAGTCTATTTGAGAGATCAGCTCAAACTTCCGAAGAATATACTCGAAAGGAATAAAGCTCGCGATCACTTCATACGAGTGTTGTCTGAAAACGATAATAAATATGTTATTCATATAATCTTAAAATATATTTTTTATAAGTTATTTCTTATTTAACAAAAATTATATTTTTATATTGTAAATATTAAAAAATATGTCTAGGCTAAATTTTATAGATAAATTTATTATTTTAATTAACATTATTTAAATTTTTTTAGAAAAAATTAAATATAATTATTCTGTTAAAAAAAATTATTTAAAACAAAAGCAATTAAAAAAATTTCAAAATTATAAATAATGTATTAAATATTGATTTATTTCTAATATTTTCATTAATAATAAAATAAATAATTTTTATTTAAACCAGATCAAATATTGGTTCGAATATTGAATCAACATTTAATGAAAAGTTAATATTTCATTGAAAAATTAATTTCAACGAAATTTTAACAAAACATGTGTTAAAATAATGTTTAATTATCAAACGAGACTGAAAAGTATGATTTTAATACATTTTCTACATTAAAAATAATGACATTAATTTTTTGAATACGTTTTACAACTTTACTCGAAATCTCACAATTTTAATATTTTTAACATATATACTAAAACATAAAACTATAAATTGAAATCAATTGAGTTTTGATTCAAAGCCTATACTAACTGAAGAAATAGATAATTAAACAGACGAACCAAGTGATGGATATAACTATACTTCCGACTAATGAGCCGATCATTAGTGGTTTGTTTGCGGATTGAATCGCAAGTAATGAATAGATCGACAAAATCGCAGTCACTATACAGACAATGAATGTCAACAGATCTCTGTTGTAGTTCTCATTGACCACTTCGCCCAATATATAATGTGCTGTAATGCTGGCCAGGGATGCGCTATAATACGAATACACAATTCGTTAGTACCTGTCTTTGCGGCCATAAGTGTCGTTATAATTGAGTCAAACAATAGTTTAAACTACACTCGAGTAGAGCCATAGCCAACTGACTTATATCGCAGTTCTTATTCCGTATCACTCGGTTCTCCTCATGTCTGACCTGTTCGGGTGTGAAACTAAAAGAACTTCCGAAGTCACCCAATTTGAAGGTCGAGCCGAACACCAAATCTGTCGAAGAGTTGTCTGTTTTGTAGAAAATATTTGTTGTTTTGATGTACTGATGAACGACATGTTGTTTGTGGAGATAGACTACGGCTTCGATAATGTGTCGAAACCAATGTTTGTTTTGTGGTTCCGATAGTCGTTGGCCTTTACTGTTAGCCACTATTTCCCTCAAATCACCTGAACATAACTCCATAAACAAACAATAGGTAAAGAACGGGAATCGATTGATGGAATCGGGTATTTAATAAGTGTATAAATTACAGATATTCGGGTGATTTATGTAACGAAGGGCTAACATATCGCCGAATATTTCCAATTCTAAATCAGATTTTATCTGAAATTTTGAAATTAAATATATAGGTATTCTAAGGCTATATTAATGCTAGTATTACCGGATTTCTCTGGTATTTCTGTCCAATTGCATAGCCCTTACTCGACATACCTGACCAAAACCTCCCTGGCCTAATACTGCTTCGAATTCAATATTATTCAATAACTCACTCGAATTGGATCAATCGATGAAATCATTGGAATTATTGAATAATATTGTATTTGAAAAAATGTTAGGAAAGGGATTAACGGGTCAGGTCTGGCGGATTAGGGCTAAGATGAGAATTTGAAAAAATAAACGAAAACTGTATCCCTGGCCTGTAAAGTGGTTCGATTGCGTTCGGATACAAAACTCGCGACTTTGGGACACAATTTGCAAAA
>JAQFXP010002586.1:0-14672 GCA_034693685.1 Belba bartosi | reverse complement strand
TCTAAATTTTGTCTATTAGAATAGTTTGTTTTAACTTGTTTATTTTAATTATTATTTAATTATCAATTGGTTGTCGTCACTGTTCATCAAAGCATTCATTGATTTTGACAATAACTTCGAAGAAATAATCAGTCGATTTGTTTCACAATAATGGGCTGAATCTGAATCAGTCGTCAGGTCGGGTGATGTCCGGTGTGTTCGTAATGTTGGGTTAAATCATTTTATCCTAATTTTTAAATTAAATTCATTTAAATAAATATTTAAACGAAACGTTATATTAAAAAAGAAATCAATTTTGGATTATGTTGTCAAAAGCCGACAATTCGAATCAACTGAATGGAAACTTTTAAAAAGATATAAAATAATAAATGGCATATATCAGGGATTCAAAAGGGGGATTAGCCAAAAATCCCTCTGATTTTGAAAATTGGGATTTATCCCTCCCCCCCTCTAGCATTTGGTCCGCGAAAAGGTACACTCCTCGATATTTTGCCAGCCGCCGAAGGCGACCGACAAATTTTTCGGGTTTTTTGCCCAAAATTAGCTAATTTTTCATAAATTGGTGTTATATCCGGTTTAAATCCAGTTAATTTAAATAAATTTAGTTTAAATCCAGTTAAATTTAAAAAAAATTATCATAAATATATGGGTTTTTGAGCGTTTTTTGAAAAATTCCTCCCCTGATCCCCCCTAGGTTTTTAGCCAAAATTTTGGAAAAATTCCCCCTCTGATCCCCCTTGAATCGTCCGACCTTTTGAATCTCTGCATATATCATCATTAAGATTATTAAATTAACACGTATAATTGTTGCCCTTTTAATACCAATTTAACTTAAATATTTGTTATTTTTATTAAAAACTTATTTCTTTTAAGTTAGGTTAGAAATTATTAAAATTTCAACAAGAATATATTTTTTCTTTTCTATCGATTATATTAAACGAAAAATATTTTGAATTTTAGACAAATTTTTGCATTTATTAGTCAATAGTTTTGACAAATGATAGCATTTTGAATGAATTTATTAAATTACAATAATGTGTTAAAATTGTTAATAACATTGATTTTTAAAATTAGTGAACAATTAATGGATTTGATATGAAAACGATGTGTCGAACGAGTAATTACTTAGAAATAATATTTCCATTTTATACATAATAATAAATACCCTTTTTTCTAATTAACAACTTTTGAATATTATAACTGAATTTTGAGATAATTTTTGATAAAATCTTATTTTAAATATATGAAAACACTAGAGACATGACATAAACATTACATGAGATTCGAAGAACAAATTGAATTGAATGAATGTCCTGTGCCTTTAAAAATGTCTATAACTATATAACAAGTTTTTAATTAGTTTTTTAAAATTTTATTCCAGTATTAAAAACGAATGAAAATATAAGTTAAGTCGCAATAACGTCACTATCACTACCAAACGGAACATTTCTGGATTGGATTCATAGCCGACCCGAGAGGACAGTTGAATGTGTCGGCGAACTCCGGAAGGTTGGCGACGGGTCCAACAACCCTAAACTGAGCCGGGCTATGTGAGCCGACTTGAACGCGTAGTTTAAGTACTTCGGGCCTATATTTGCCGCACCAGACGTTTGCGGCGCTGATCCAAAACAGCTGTTGCGGCGAATAGCTCAGACCGGGCAGTGATTTTTCGGGGCCGTGGTCTTTCACATACTCTTGGTAGGCCTGGCAAAGGTATGGATATGTATAGGTACAGGTTCATTTTCAAATTCAGTTTTATGTATTGGTTTTTCTAGGATTGACATTATATTATAACTTACTCTAAAAGCTTCCTTGATACCTCCATTGTCCGCTATGTTCTCTCCTGCAACAATATTTATATCAAATATTTAACAATCAAAATTTAAATAATCAATTATTTGCTATTTTTATACCTTGAGTATTAACGCCATTAATCTATTCAGACATAAAAAATAAAATATATTTAGTTTTTATATTTATTTATTTAAAACTATTTTTTTATAATTCCGATAAATATTAAAATGAGTTATTAAAGTTTATTTGCAATTAGCATCTTCAATTATTATATATCATTTTTGCTTTATTTAGATTTATTCTATTTTCGTTTTTTTAATTTAATAAATATTGTATTACCGGTAATATTAAAATATTATTTTGTAATATTGATTACAAGATTTGGTATACAAAGTATTGATATAATACAATAGATTTTGATATCGATTAACACACATTAAAATAAAAATTGAGAAATATATGCAAACCTGTAAACCATTCTCCGGAACCGTATAATTGCCGTATTGGTCAATAATACATTGGGCCCTCTCTTTAAAATTCTTATCGGTCTGTGAGTCCCACCAGTTCTTATTGTTGCCGTCTTTATCAAACTGACGACCTAATGGTTATTATTATACATTAATTAACTCAACACAACTCAACATATATTGTATTTTTCTTATTTTTAAACTAATTTGATTTATTAATATGATTTGAAAAGTTTAATTTTTATTTTATAATTATTGATCTACAATCGTTTTTCTTACCCCTATCATCAAATCCATGAGTAATCTAATAAAATTAAAATGTAGATAAAACAAAACAATTGAACTAGTTAATTGGCAAAACATTTACCTCATGTCCGATCACAAAACCAATTCCTCCAAAATTCAGATAACTTTTTAAAGAAAAAAATTATAAATAAAATATAAAATATATTCCGAAATAGTGTTACTTTGGTTTGTCTCGGCTGAAGAAAGATCCTTGCAATATTCCAGCTGGAAATTCAATACTGTTTTCCAATGCATTGTAATATGCATTTACAACTAAAAATATATTTTTTAATTAATTAAAAATCTGAATCTAAACACATTTTATATAAATCAATTTCAATTATTTTTTACATTTGTTTTTATTACAAAACGTGAGATATTTACACATTTTTGATCAGTTTATTAAACTGAAAAACATAAACTCAATTAACCACTTCGTGAATGAACTCAAATTATTGCAAACTTGTTAATCGTTAGATTTTCAAATCAAAAAATGTTTTGCTTTTAATTTTTTAACTTGGTAGAAAGAAGATTAAAATTGTTTATTCTAAAAAACAATAATTTTGTTTCTAATTTAAAGACTTTGATATTTAACCAAAATAAAGCTAACTAGCAACAGTTTTGCTTTAATCACGTATTTATCGATAATTCAATGAGTAATCACCGATCAGTGATTAGTTTGTGTTTTATAAATAAAATAATCAAAAGCTCAAATTTTCAATCATACCATACCTGCAGCCCTGGCATGTTTCCTCCAGCTACACAGTAATAAAAGTAAATTTAATTGAGTTTTCTTTTCAATGTTTATCCAAACTATTGTTCAACACTTACTCTCCCTTTAGGTTAGGTTTTCTCAATTGATTGAAAGCATAGTCTGTAGACCAACGGCGAAGGTTTTGGACATTTTTAAAATAGTTGTTAGGAACTAAATCCAACTATTATTTCATAAATTTATATAAATAAATCAAAATTAATTATTTCTGAAATTAATTTCTTTAATTACATTTGTATATAATTCAGCAATTTTTTCGTTATCTAATAACTCGTCCGGATATCCAATATATGGTGTAATAGCATGTGCTTTGTCTTTAGCTGCAATCCCACCAAATATTGATTAAAATTTAATTAAAATTCAATTTTGTTGACCTTTTTCTCTTTCAATATTTTGGTTACCTTTTTGTCGCGTCTGTTCGTCCATCCATTCGATGTTTTCTAAGATTTTTAAAAATTCTTTATGAATGTAGTGAACCATATCTAAGGCCTAAACAAATAAAAGTCAAATATTTAATAAATGTGACAATTATTCAATGCATTCACTACTGACCACATCCTTTGAATCGCCTTTGAAGTTGTGTCGCACGTATAGGGATGACAGAGCTATACCTAAACTGCCGGTCAATGAAGACATGCACTGTTCCCATCTGGGCTCTTCTCTGCAAATATTCAACATGTTAAATATACTAATATTCTAGACTAATAGTATTAATTATTTTTCTATATTACCTGGCCTGGCCTGTTATTACAGTATTGTATTCCTGCGCTAATTCTCTCCATTTTTTACCCAAAGTTGCGAACGACTGCAGAACGACTCGCCATAACATATAATTGGCTAAAGTTCTGTTGCGATTAAATTGGTTTAAAAATTAGTTTCAATGAAAGTATGGCTCAATTCTTAATGCCTTTAAATGTTTACCGTTTGTCAGTTTGTGCGATAAGAGAGTCGACATTTTGGATAAAACTCGGAACATTTACAATGATTTCCTCCTTTTCTGAGACCGATTCGCTCAATAAGTTATTGAAGTATTTGTTCCATAAAGTCTACAATCATTTGTTTGATATTAATTTTTTAAATTACTAATTATTTAATTAATTTGTGATAATTTCCGTAAAAAATCATTTATTAAATTACAAAAAAAATAATCTGAAAAACTTATAATCCAAATAAATAAATACTATTTAAGATATAAAAAAATAGTTTTCAAATAGAATAATGGCACAAATTATAAATTTATTTTTATCATTTGCTATGAAACGTTCAATGTAATTTTTATAGATATCTAAAAATGATTATTTTTCTAATAATTTTTATAGTCTTTGCTCAGATTTATGACTTTTTCAGAAACTATCTTAAAAATAGATTGTATTCGCGATATGTTTTTTGGTCGTAAATTAGAATAACTGATAAAAGTCATCAATTTTTAGTCACATTTTTCTATTAATATAATATATTTAGATTTTATTTTCATATCTGCAAACGTGCAAATCTGTGTCGTCTGAGTAATTACCCTGGGTGCTAACAGAGCCACTTGTGATATATTCATTTTGTTGTATAACAAACTGATGTTTCGTCTCTCTTCTCGAGGCAGTGAATACTTCGCAGAATTGGATAAATATATTAAAACAAACATTAGTTTTGAGTTATTGAGACTTTAAATCTAATGATGCGAACGGTTCGAGTGTTTCACATATACTCACATTCGCTAAAATCGTTTCGAACTGAAGTGTTTCCAACATTTCTTGTTCGGCCGCCGATCTGTTCGCACCCAACATAACGGCGCTCTCGACCATCAGTTTGTAATAGCCGGCCACTGCCGAGTCGTTAAGTCCTCGAAGCAAATAGCTTCGGTCGGGCATTCCTAACGACGCCTGATCTAACTGTTCGCCAATTGGTTTGATTAATAATTTAATTTTGGTTTTGTTTTGATTATTTAATTATCAATTAATTACATCAATAATATGTTGGGTATTATTCCTGAAGTCTGGAGTAACAGATAGATCCATCAGAATGTCGTGACTGAAGCCCAGTTTTCTGAACTCAATCAAAGTGTCCAACCAATCAAATTTATCGGCATTCCAGTTGCCGACGAGCACCGGCCAATCACCCAGTCTCTTCAGAATTGAAAGGATCGGCTCATTGCCTACTTTCTCAATGTCGGCTATATTTGTAAATCACATAAAGCATTGATTGAGTAATTCATTTGCAAATAAAAACGACATAATATTTGATTTATTTAAGAGATTCTCATTAATAGACTTTTTACTTCAGTTGTTTCACAACAGATTTAAATAACTTTTTATTTAAGTTTTAAAAAGTTTAAGTTTTTAAGTGTTTTGCTATTTTTTAATGATTGCAATTAAAAAATTGGTAATAAATTAGAAAAAGTTTTGAAAATAAAATAGTAGTGCAAAACAACTGACGAGTGAGTAATTAAAAACTGTTTATTGGAAAAGCTTAAGTATTCATTAAAATAAACTATTTTAATTAATTGGTTTGAAAGTATATTTACTCAAGTTCATGCACGATTTGTACATGTTTCTCATTTTAACGAAAAATTTTGGCTCATTTTCTTCTCCGGGCATTTCGACCAACACTGTTGGAAATACACAAAAATTCAAATAAATAATATTCTATAATAAAGTAATTTTATAAATTGATGTAAAATACCTCTCAGTTTGTTATTGAGTTCGTCCTGAAGTAGAGAGAAGACAGAGACTGAGGTCTTGTCGTCCGGTATGACTTGACTATCGACCCAACCCCCGCATGCGAACTATGCATTAGATTACAATGTTCAGTTTGTTTAGAAATTAGTTGTCAAATAAATAAATAAATAAATTCATTTATTTATGTACAATATGTATAAATATAATAATAATAATTTACTTGGTAGAAGTCATTGCATGGTGAGACGTTTTCATTAATGTTTTTAATTAGATCCGCGGCTTAGGTGACAAACAGTAATAAAATTACTAAAATACATAAAATACGAATAAATTGGTTTTGCAATCCATACCTGCTTTGACGCAGCCGGGTGTCAGACATACGGGACTGTCGGTTAGGATTGCTTGCAATGAATTCGTATTCGATTGTTCGCTGTCTTTGACTAGTTGTTCGGCTGTCGGCCGATAATTCGATGTCGAACCTGACTCTGCACAACAACCATATTAGTTCATATTGGCATATTAGTTAGCAGGGTTTTAGCTCATAAATGCTATTTGTTTTAATTTAATGCTAATTAGTAATTATAAATTGCTATTCATTTAAATATTTAGTTTTATATTGTTCATTGTTTTGTCTAATTATTTAAACATAAATTCAATTAAACTCTTATTTTTAAAACTTAAAGTTCAAAATATTATAATTTTCGCTTGCTTAGTAAGTAATTAATCTGTAGTTTCATTTTCTTTTTTGACATCCAGGTCATTTGAATTGCATATTAAATATGATTTTACGTTAAGATAAGAATATCTGAATATCTGTTTTTAAAAATCTTTTACTGGTTTATAAAAAAAAACAAGATTTATATCTCAGACAAGAATTATTTAGATGAGATCAATGAACACTACTTTGTTATACACTTTTCTTTTTTTAAATTGCTAAAAAATTTTTATTTTTATAAATAGTTTTGAATGTTTAATTAAATTCTTGTGAATAATTTGCTAAAAATTTAAATTAATTTTTAATGCTATTTATCAATTTTATTTAGAAAGTGGCATACTTTATTGCAACATATTTATTAAATATGCATTTTGCAATATTGAAAACATTAAAAAAAAATAATCAAATCAAATATTTAAAATTTCATCTAAATTATCAATGTAATTGTTTGAAATATATAAATTAAACTATTTCAAATTGTTTTAGCATCTAAGCAAATAATTTAAAATTTTAATAAAATAAAGCATTATTCTAATTTTTGTTTATCTTTTAAAAATATTCTACATTTTGTAATGTATAAAATGCTACAGACAGTTTCATATGTATGCAGCCAAAATTGATGTAGTCAACTCATTTATTGGCCATGTAAATCCGCTATTAATATTTTATTAACTAATTTTTTTACAATTTAAAATGTACATCGAATAATTACTTTGTAAAACATTAAAGGAATGTTTTTTACTGTTAAATGGATAGTAAAATATATTAATAATAATTTTATACTATTAAAATTTAGCTAGTTGTAATTAATATATTATAATAAACATACTGTAGTTAGCTATAGTTGATCGTATAATAATAATATTATTTAAAATTTTTATTAATTTAACATGTAAAATGCATACCTTTAATGTTTTACAAAGTAATTATTAGATATACATTTTTAATTTAAAATTGCAAAAAGTCACCTGAGTTGGCCCGGAGTGCGCATATCTCGACTACATCGATTTTGGGCACATACATATGAAACTATCTGTTTATTAAAATCTTAGCCATCATAAAAATGTCTAACTTAATGTCTACAACAGGGGGGGGGGGTGACAGGGGGCCATTACCTATAAATTAAATACTTCTATATATTCTTACAATATCATTATTTGGGCAAGTGTTTATTTAGGTAAGTAACTCATTAGGATCAGTGTCAATTTGAGCAAGTGTACACATTTATTTTTAAATTGTAAAAAAATTTCAATTTATTATCAGGTGGAAGTGGTATTTAAATTAATTTTTTAAATGTATATTTCTCTATCTTTTTTATTGAAGTCGAATTTTCAAAAATCGGAAACTATTTCGAATAAAAAAAATAAATTTAAATTACTTTGTGTAGAATTACTCATTTTGTCTAATTCAGCTTAATTTGACAAATTTGTTTTTATTATCCCTTCCTTTTTATTATATAATATGCTTAGAAAGATAAAATTAAAACTTAAGGTCCTAATATTAAGGCATTGATACATAATTTAAGGCTAATAAACAGGCTTGTAAATCGGAGCTTAAATGGGAGTTAGAGCAATTTGCAATAAATTAATAATAAATTAAAATTAAAAACAGTAAAGTTTAATGTCGAAAATATTAAACTCGAAAATGTTAATATTGACTATACAATTTAATTCCACCGTTGAACAAACTGGTTAAACTGCTTAGCCAGGCCATGCTGATATTATATGATATAAGTAATATAAATTTGCAAAATATAGATAACATTACTAAATACAGAAATAAAATAAATTTTAAAAATATTTTTAATTTAAGTTTTAATTTAAAATTTATTTTACCTTTTAAGATATATTTCGATTTTATTATTTTCGACTTTACTATTTTTAATATTTGCAAATATTTTTTGAAAACTCCGCCTATATACACTATGCACTGCAATTGCTCTAGCTCCCATTTGAGATCCAATTCCCAAACCTGATATTGAGATTAGTTTACAATCGCAATTGTTTATATATTGATATTTTTATTGTAGTAGCAAAAATTACGCTTGCTTAATATTTGAATTTTTATATCTTTCACTAATTATTTTTGTTCTGGTAAAAACAATATAAATAAACTTATTTTGATAATAATGTTTAATCTTTTAATCAAACAATAAAAATTTAATAAAACCTATCTTGTTAATCTGGTTATAAATAATTTGACAAAAAAACAATTCAAACAAATTTTGAAAAAATTTTGCAAAAATATTATTATTATTTTTTATTTACATATTTGCGCCAAATTTTTTCTGAGCAATAAAAAAGTTTTTTAAATTCTATCTTTGTTTTAAATTAAAAATAAGTACTGTATTATAGAAATCTTGTTATTATATTATAGCTAGTATAATACTAATGTACAATTACAGATAATACTGTAACAGTAGCATAGAATTATATCTAGTCAATTACTATAGGCATACAGTGCTAAAACTAATGTAAAGTATCAGATAGTCTGCAAATAGAGTGTTAACTGATTGTTCGCTTAAATTAATTGAAACTTTTTTAAACGATAGCTAATATTTATTTTTATAAAACATAAAACATTGTCTAAACTTAAATAAAGAGCAGACAAACCCAATTGGTTTTGGTAGTGATAGCCGATGAAAGCCAAGGCGAAAGTCATGGCAATGCACATGACTAGAGCTATGACTGCAATCGCACAGAGCGACCGCTCCATCCTTGTCCGTCTGTTCCACCAAGGTGGATTCCTGTCAACCAATTCACAAATTCAATTCAATTTAGTAATGTTGACAATAATCGAAAATATAAATAATGTTAAAAAAAGTCAAAATAACAAATATCGAGAATATGTTATTAAATCTAACTTTGAATTGTCAACCATTAGAAAAATAGCTGACTCTTTGCTCAAAGTTTCTCTCAAGAGTTGTTTTTGCAATTTTGAATCCATAGTCAATCGAGAATATAGTCTATGGACTGACCGACACTTGAACTCAATTGAGATTTTTGTTATAAGTTAAATATTAATATAAGAAAATTTTTATTAATAAATGTCAATCTCTTTTTTTGGCAAAAATATTAAAACTTTTGAAATTTTTTGCCCCAAAAAATCCATTCAATTGAAGTTTTGCACAAACATTCACTTCAAATCAAATCAGGTTTTCATAAGACCTCTCATCACAAATCAAAATAATAAACTGTATATAAAATATCAAATTTTGTTTAGAAGTGGACCAAAAAATCGCTGATTTGACACAATTGGCGAATGAAATTGAAATAAAATAAGGGCTCATCAGTCATCACTCGATACGTACACATTTTTTCTACATTATTATTAATATTTCAATATACAGTATCTGATATTTCCTACTGTCAAGTATTGACAAACCAGTAGAACAATAGTTAATTATTTATTAAACTGATAACACAATGATTACAAGAAAGCAATTCAAATAAACACATAATTCGATTGATTTGTATTAGAAAGTTATGAAACATTTCAGAAATTCAGAATTAAATTATAACTACAATAATATTTCTTAATATTTCGTTTCGACGTCATTAGGTTAAAAAAAGTTTAGAAAAATACATAATCTTTTAATTAAGTGGATTTTTGATTAAACATCATAAATTTTTATCAAACTTGTAATTCTAGCCTTAATTTTTTTAATATTTATTTTTTTAATTAAATAAGGAAAAATGCAAAATAAATCGATACTTTAAATATTATAGTTAAGTTTGTAGTGAATTTCAAAACAGAAAAAATATTATTGATAAATTTCTGAACTTATTTGAAATATTCGGTAAACTTTGTAATGTGTAATCTATTTATGAAATAGTTATCGCATTTATAATTGTTAAGCAATATCAGAGTTAACCAAACGTCAATAAATGGGGGGGGGGGCTAATATAACAGAGATTGTGAAGAGGGAATCAGCCAAAAATCCTCCCTGATTTTAAAAATTTGGATTTATTCCCCTCTCTTCCCTAGCATTTGATCCGCAAAAAAGTACTCCCCTCAACTTATATTAAAAATTTTTCCTAAATTGGTGCTGAATCCGGTTTAAATCCAGTTAAATTAAGCAAAATTTCATCATAAATATATAGGTTTTTTGAGCGTCTTTGAACCCCCCCCTAATCCCCGATAGGTTTTTGGCCTAAATTTTTGGGAAAATCTCTCCCCTATCCCCCCTTTGGATCGGCTGACAATCTCGATCCCTGGTAATATAGCTAGAGGTAAAATAAGAAACTTTTCTCAAAACTTTAGGGGGTATTAAAGAGGGTAAAATAAATAATATTTTTATCAGCCATTTTGGCGATTTAACTCAATTTATCTGAGTTTAAATCAAATTTAGACTAAATTTAATTTATTAAACTTAATTTAGTCACAATTTATAAAAATTAAGAAAATTTGTTGATCACCTTTAGCGGCCGGTAAGTATTTATTTACTTTCTGGTTCAAATACTCAATTTATTTGTTTCAATCAAATTTATTCAATCAATAGCGGACAATTTATTTGTTTATTTTGTCAAATTTAAAATGTAGGATATTTTGTCTATATCTCCTCCCTTGACTAACCCTGAGCAATAGATAGATAAAGAAAAGATGTAAATTTATATGTAATCGTATTTTGTAATAATTTTGTAAATCTACTTAAGTACAAGGATTTCATAATTTTAAAAAATTTATTAAATTATTATATATTTAAAATTTAATTTTATAAATATGTATAAAAATATTATAAATAAAATATAAATAAAGAGTATTGAAGAAAATTTGTACAGTGTATATAAAATAAACAAATTGATAATTGTGCAAGTATCTATAAAATTGTTATTTAGTTAGTTTTGTTGATCCCATTTAATAGATCTAAAAAGTTTGCCGATATAGTAATCAACGACTGAATTGTAGACCAAATCACTCGACTTAACTCAACTTAAGACGCCTTTAGTTATCAGTAATTACACACAAATTGATTAATTGTTAACTAATTTTTAATATTCAAATAAATATTAAGTTAACGATAAGAATAGAAAAGAATGTAATTAGTTAGCAATGCTTACCAGGAGAGATAAGTTTTCTTAATCGGTCGCAATGTGCTCGTTGATTTTTTAGTAGCTTGAGCTAACTGTGCAACACTTACCTGTGCTGTGATATTATTGCCGTTGACTATTGGAGAAGTTGACTCAATTTGGTTTAATGTCATCTTCAGGCAGAATCTAGCACACATTCACTTTAACAAATTTGAATTTAACTTAACAATATAAACCTGAACAATTTAATAAATAACCTAACCAAACAACACTTGCTTGCTCATAACTCAACACTTGCTTTGCAACAAAAGTATAAATATTTGCAAAAATTCAAACAAACTTTATCTCATTCAAGCAATTCTGAATCGGATGAGAAAAAGCGCACCGAATGGAAGGGTTAGCGGAAAGTGAGTGGCAGTCAAACGATTGTTTGTGAGAAATGCAAATTCATAAACAATTGAATTGCAAATCAACTCATCAGTACATTTGCATAGAATTCCAGTTCGGACTCGACTTCGAGAAACAGTTACTTCAGAATTGAGATAAGAGGACATGACTTTCGAAATGGTTTTCCTGCATCGAAGTCAAGCAAATTGCGAAAAACGGTTCGACAATTAAGTCCTTTTGAATGAGATAGTTGTCAAGAGAGAGAGGGGGAGAGAGAGATAGAGAGAGTGGATCAGAAATTGCAGAACTTTCAGCACTTCTAGCATTCGACACAACATTCATTCAATACTTATTAATCTTATCTTTTGCGGCAAAGCATTGAAGGACTGAACGAGTGGTCAATAACTGATATCACATATTGTTATACTATTGTACAGTATATTAGTATTGCTGTAAAGACTGGATTCGTATACGACTATAGAGATTAGTGATGAGTGGGTCTGAGGTGCTCTTTAACAGTAACTGTAACTGTAACTCTATGGTTTTGTACAGTATACACTGTATATAGTAGCAGTAGTAGCAGTAGTAGTAGTAGTAGTACAGTATTATAATATTCCACTATACAGTTAAGTAGTACTAGTACAGAATAGTGTAGAATAAAGTATAGAATAGTATATTATAGTGGGTCTGCAGTTCACTCCGAATCAGTGCAGAGAAAAACTTTATTTCTTATTCTTCTTCTTTTGGCTTAATTTTCTTCCACTGACTCAGAACTGCAAAACAATTGAGTAAAAGCTGAAGTCGTTTAAGATTAGTGTCAATTAAATGCCGCACTGGTAGGTGAACTGGTATATGAACTGGTGGATGATGTGGCCATTAGTTAGGGTAGAGCTGGGAATACTGACTTCGCACCCGATATGTTGATTGACTACTGCATAGAAAGCAGAATAACTGTATTTAACTGTACTGTAAGTACTGTACAGTATATAAACTAACTGTTCGTTTAGTTGTTTAGAGAGAGAGAGAGAGAGAGACTCGTAAATACTGACTCAAACGTCTATTTATTAAAAGTTTGTCGTTTGTTGTGCACATCCACTAAACCCGACTATAAGTCACATATATTTATGAATGCTTTCCGAATATACAGAATAGACTATCAATTCAAACATTGTTTAAATGCAACTCTATTTTCCTAAATTAGTTCTCATTCTCATTGAGTCTCGTTTTTACGGAAACAAACATTCATTAACTGACAAAAATGGTATTTTATTTCGACTATTTTTCACTTTGTTTGTCCATCAAATATCTCGAATCAATGAAATCGCTAATTACGCAACTATTTGCACAATAGCACTCAAACAAACAAAAATCATTTTTGGATAAATCGCTTTATTTTTGGTAATTTTAAATAATTTTGAAATTAATTCCTATTTATTGCAGAGCTTTACATATTCACACAATTCAGATATAATTCAGTAGTTATCAATGCAAAAAATGCAAACATATTCTGTTTTTATTTTGATTAAAAAGATCTTTTTAAACTTATCTTTGTAGGTTTTTGTATTTGACTACAGGTATTCTGTTTTAGCAATATATTTTGTAGTTTAATATGTAAATTAGATTGTACTGGCTTGTCAATAATTGTATAAAACCCACTGATTAGATAAATAAGGGATAACATAGTTTAGATATTAGAATAAAAGTTCAAACTTTTCTAAATTCATTAATTGGTTTATTATTTGTTTACTTGAGCTCAACAACTGATATCGTCTGCAATTGCATAAGAATTTTGATTAAAAAGCACTCAAATATTCATTATTATTCAAAAAGCATATTTTAATTTATTTTTACTATTCATAAAATTAATTATTTTTTTAACATATTATTATACCAAATAAAGTAAAATCAAATTAATAAAAAAAAATTTTCTTACATATTAATTTTAATTAAACAAACTTTAAAAATTTAGAAAATTTAAACAATTTAATAAAAATTTGCTTTAATATATAAATTTAGTCTAATTTTAGAAAAAATTAATTTAAATTTAGAAAAGATAGAAAACAAAATAGTAAAATTTAAACTATTTAATCTATTTCTCCTAGTAATTTACCAAGCACTTAAAATTTTAGATTATTTGTACAAATTATCCAAACTTAGTTTTTTAAATATAAAATTAATTATCTTTCTTGTAGGTTTCTTAGATTTTTTGCAACATTTATAAAATCTAAATTCTGATTTAAATTTAATGTTTTGTTTTTCTAATTTGTTATTCAATTTGTTTGTTTGTTTTTTTTGCAAAATACTTAAGTAATTTACATTTATTGCAAATAACTTACAAAGAATTAAACTATTGTTAAAGATTTATTATATCAAATAATGTTTGTAATGTAGTGTGAACATGATTTTTTTAGAAAGTTTTCTTTATAATAAAAGTAACCCCAATTTGGATTACATTTAAAACTAATTCTCACTCTTTGGTACGATTAATTAAGTCTCTCTCTCTCTCTCTCTCTCTCTCTCTCTCTCCTGCTCTCTCTCCTGCTCTCTCTCCCG
>JAQFXP010002585.1:0-14673 GCA_034693685.1 Belba bartosi | reverse complement strand
TCAATAAACACACGATATATGCGAATTAACATTAGTTAATCAGATGACCAAGACAAAAACAACGCTTGCATTTATAAGTTAAACCATAGTATAACCATAAATTCTTATGTTTGGCCCGCTCTGACCATAATATTACAGTCTATGGAAATGAGTAATGTTAGCAGTCTTTGGTTTTAGCATTTCGTAAATTAGAAATATTGATAGTTGATAGCAATAGTCAATAACACGTATTATTGATCGCAAAATGGTACTTGTTCAAATAGCGTTGATTTTTTTATTTTAGTAAATACAGGTAATTAAATATTTTGTATAAAAAATATTAATAATCATGTTATTAATTATAATAAATATTTATATTAAATATTATCAAGTTTGTTACTTTAATAATTATAAATACAAATTTTTTATTTTTTTATTGCCAATTTTTACGAAGAACAATTTTTTCCTTAAATTATATTTTATTTATTAAACATATTATTGTAATTTAAATATTATGCAATATTTAATTATATAGAAACAACTTTTAAATTAAGGTTTTAGCTATTTTGATTTTTAATAAAATTAATTTGTTTATAAATTTGTTACTTTTAAAAACTTTTCCTTAAGTTTTATAATTTCATACAAAATATATATAAAAATTAATTTTTTTAATTTGAAATAAATGTTTTTTATCATTGATCAAAACTCAATTTTAATAAGTAGATTTAATATTTTTGTTAAAAACTTAATTTGTGTACTTTATAAGGTGTAAATAAAAAATTGAAATTCAAGTTATAAAATAGTAAAAGTAATAATAATTTTTTAATCTATATATTATTGATAAAAAAGGTTATGACTTACTTCATTAAAAAATAATAAATATTAACTATTAAAAAGTTGCAGATTAATTTTTCAGTTTAAAATATTATTTTTTGTTGTCTGTCCTTCTAGAGTACAGTATACACAAGTTAATATATTTTTGTTATTTGTTAATAGTTTTGTTAAAATTAAATTTTTAAATATATATAAATAATTTTTTTTTTGTAAGGTCTCAATAAATATTAGAAAATTATATCCGCCCTTAATGTAACTAAATTTGACATTAAATTCGAGAAAACATTGTTTTATAGTTTAAAATAAGTTTTATTTAAATTGAAAAAATATTTTTATGCTTTTCTTAATGTTATTTATTGTTATCTGACTGAAGACAAAAAGCATTTTATACTTAAATGTGTCGCTTATAGTTTGCATTCACATTTAATTATAGAAATATTGTATTTATGTTCTGTGACAATATATTTAAAAATACACTTAAAACAAACAAGTTTTATTTTTAATGAGAAATTTGTTTTAAACCTAAATAAATATTTTCGTTGATTATAGAGTTATTGTAGTTAAGTGTAAAAACGTGAAAATACATTAATATTATTGTTAATGTGTTTAAAATGGCATTAAACGTTTAAAAAATTGTCAAAACCGATAAGTTTTCATTGCCAATAGATTTGAAAATGTGTAAATTATTCTTTTGTTTAAATTTAATTCAATTTTAATAAATAAACATAAAATTAAATAAATTATATAAAATTATATTCATAACGTATTAATTAGTACTTGTTCTTTAATTAAGATTAATTTGATTAAAATTAAAAGTTAAGGTGAATTTACTCAATTTTGTTAAATCTATATTGTAAAATTAAATCAGTCTTATAATAACGAGTATTTCTATATAAAAATAAATGCAATTAATATATAACTTTAAAAAAGCATAAGAAGGTCATCGAGTTTGGAAATACAGTATAATTGTCATCACTTTTACATATACTTTGTCTCTCTCTCTCTCCTGCTCTCTCTCTCTCTCTTTCTCTCCTGCTCTCTCTCTCTCTCCTGCTCTCTCTCTCCTGCTCTCTCTCTCTCTCTCTCTCTCTCTCTCTCTCAACGCTTAGTAATAATTTTTAGAATAGAGTCGAGAATTTTAATAAAATAAAAAAATCAAATAAATTGATTCTAAGCATAACTAATCACATATTATACATATACAGTATATATATATATTTATATATTTGTATATGTATAATTAAAATTTATTTTAGTTTAGCTTGCAGAACCATATTATATAAAATAGCCGCAGAATATATTTTTTTACATTTCGGGTAATTTTAAGTGAGTGGTGGTTGAGAACCAAAGAAAAAGTATTTTTGTTTTTAATTCTGAATTCAGTGGAAATTTCAGTCTTTCGTCGAGAACTACAGCGACTGATGCTTTTAAGCCCTCTTTCTCTCCTTTCCTTACTCTCCCTCTCTATTCTCCCTCTTTCATTCTCTACTTCCCTACTCTTTATGTTATTAAAAACTAATTTTCTGAATCATAATATCTTATAATTATATATATGTCTTCACTTTCTATCCCTTACTTTTATATATATAAAATATTAGACTATTTTTTGTACTAAGTTTTCAGAAGAAATTTTTTGTAGAATTCTTTTACTTATGAGTTATTTCTATTGGCAGAGAAACAGAAGATTACAGAAAAATAATAAAATAATAGTTTTTCTACTCTCTCTCTCTCTCTCTCTCTCTCTCTCTCTCTCTCTCTCTCTCTCTCTCTCTCTCGCTCTCTCCTGCTCTCTCTCTCTCTCTCTCCCTCCCTCCTGCGAATGCATTCAAAAATTCAAATAATGATTAGTAATATAAAAGTTACGTAATCTCTGTCTGTCTGTCTCTCTCTCTCCCCATTTCAATATAAACTGAATTAAAAGTAAGTCTATAATACCTAAACTGTAAGTAAAATATATGAGTACTGAGTATAGTATGTATAAGAAGTGGTTTATATAAATAGTGTTTCGAATATATTATATTATTAATATACAGTATTATAGTTTGGAATAATAATAATTCGTATTTTGTTTGCATGTACTGTAGGTACTGTTGAAAGCAATGAATATATTGAATGCATTGAATGCACTGAATGTACGCTTGACTTTAAACGAGTGCTCCAGTGCTGCAACAGTGGTAGCGGTAGTGCAGTTGCGAAGTGCTATGTATTTGGTCTTCTAGTTGTCTGTTCACTACTAGTGTATACGAACTATTGGTTTGAGTGTTTCGATTCGTGAGACAGTTTGACGACAAGACTGCGATTATGGAAAACAATGAGAACTTAAAAAATTTGTTGAATTTAAATATGAGTAGAGATAGAGAGTCGAGAGTTAATAGCAATGCTATTAATGATAAAAGTTTTCATCGAAACTACACCAAAACCGACACCAATTCAAGAAGTTATGCAAATTATGGAAGTGATGCCAATTCATCGACTCGGCTCTCGCGGAGTCGTACCAATAACGGCAATACCGGCGCTGAACGACACCGGCAGACCGACAACAGGTATCGATCCGATGATGTGCTGCAAGTGATTGATGGCATGAAAGCTCGGATTCATCAGTTGCTCAATGAGACCAACCAATTGAAGTACGAAAATACCAAACTTAGGAAACAGTTAATTAATCAATGATTGCCTTAATTGTTGGCTAAATATCGATATATTTTTTCAATTTAGCTCTTATTTGACTGAATATTCAGTTTTTCTTATTATAATAAATATATTCTTTTTTATATATTTAGGTATTGATTGATATATAAACAATTGAATTGACTTTTTTCTGCTAATTATTTTCAAAATTAATTTAATTTAATTTTTTTTAATTTCGGTTTTTTGTTGTAATACTGTTTGAAATTTAATTTAATCTATAGTTAAGATTTAATTATCTTTAAAATATTGCAATATTATGCAAATGTCTACTGTATTGAACATTTAAAGGAAATATTCTGTTATTATATATTGATATGTACCTGAATTTCAAATTTAGATTATATTTTTGTGTCTTGTTTGTTTTTGCAACATAAAAATTTGTTATCGATCTGTGAAACCGTTTAATCATTAATTAAAAAACAAATTATTTTTTAATTTCCTTAAAATCTAAACTAAAATTGTTTTTATTAATATTGAAAATGTTATTTTCAATACAAATGTTAGTAAAATTAAAATTTATTTTTATGTAAAACTCTACTGACTATTGTGCGCACAATAAAAAAAAAGTTTTAAATCAAAATTTCTCTATGCTAACATTTTTTCTATTTATTTAGCAAATAAACGAGTATTGAAATTACTAATAAAAGGAATTTATAATTTGAATTGAATGTAAAAATTATGTAAATTTAATTTAATTATTTGTGTATTACTTTATTGTTTTTTTTTCAGTCAACTGTTGAGTTAATTTATATATATTTGAATAATTGATAAAATAATTTATTTTGGGAATATTTTTGATGAATAGTCTGGCTTTGTTTGATAAAAAAAAACATTATCTCTAATGACAGTAAACTTTATAAGAAAAGTTGCAATGTTCTTTTAAAGTACAAAACAACAGCAAAGTTAATGTGTTTTAGGAATAAATTGAAAATATTAAATAAATTTATATTTAATATTTAGAAAATATTAATTTTAAAAAATACTTAATTTAATTACTATTTAATAAATAAAGATGACGAAATATTTTAGAATTAGTATAAAGTTAATTCATATACAGTCAAAAGGTCAATATAATCAATTGGAAAATTTTTTAAAGTAAATTGTTTACTATAAGTTATAACAGATTGATCATTAAATTGGATTATTTTTAGTACAATTTTACAATAAAGTTTTGTATTAAACTGGTTTAAAATTTACTTTATTATATTGTATGTTCATTATATTGGGTGTTCACTTAACTGTATTAATTTAATTTTTAAATTTTAATTTTAATTAATTTTTAATTATTAAGCACTTTCTTTATCAAGATATAGAGGTAGTAAAAGGATAATAAAACAAATGTTAAGCGGCTAAGGTTTCCAAATATGGCATGCTGTAATCAGAGTAGTCATAATCAACAATAAAAATTTATATTAAGTTTAGATACATTTTTTTTAAATTTCAAAAATGGGGAAAATATAAACTTTTGTATAGTTTAGTGCAAACATTGATTGATGTGACAAATTATTAATGAATTTTCAGAATTAGATAAACTAGTTTTGACCTCAAAATGTCTCAATTAATTTGACGTTTTTTCTTTAATAATTGTTAAAATCAGATAAAATAATCAAGTTTTACGAAATTGAAAAAATATTTAATAAAAAAAATTATTACGAATTTATAATAATAAACTGTTTTGATTATACACTTAAGTATTATTGCTCAATTGACTAGCTGAGTTGGATGGGTTTATAAAATCATTAAAAAGTATTGCGCTATAATTTAACTATAAATTAGTCATTAATTGTGTTTTTTATTTTTCGATTTTTATTTATTATATTTTTACTGAAAAAATACACAATTATCATTTACGATGATTCATTTGTATTGTTTGCAACTTTTTATTTGGAAAACATGCAAAAAAAATATTGATAACAGGTAAAATAGTGTGATATCATACTTAATTTTAATTAGGCACTATTTCCTTATTCACTAATCTAATATCAGTTAATTGAGAACTATATAATATTAATATTATTAAATCAAATATAGATATATTAGTAATATAAGTAAATATAAATGATTGTACTTTGCAAGGTTAGAGTTATCAAGATGCCAAAAATGCTTGTGTATGTACATATTTAAGTTTTAAGCATGCTAATCTAATAAAACATTAGTATAATTTTGTAATAACTAATCAATAATCATAAAAATGTTTGCTATTTTTTTATTGTTCCAAGGTTATGTGCTTAGACTAGCATACGTGAATCTTGCATGTTGATTGCGTTTGAATAGTTTCGGCCTCTTTGGGTGACTTTTATTCTGTAATGTTTTACTCATTTAGTTAAAAAGATATTAAAATTTAAGGATTAATTATAATTTGATTAATTTTATACAGTATTTGCCAATAAATAACAATCAAATTAAGGGATTATTACTGAATTGCGCTTTTAGTTAGTTTAATTTAGTCGGGCGTTTCCATTATAGTTTAGTTTAAAAATTATAATCCACTCTATAATTATTCAAATATAATTTTTTATCAATATAAGAGCATTTAATATTAGAAAAAATTATTTTAGTTAACACTTTTAAATATAGAGTAGGTATATGTATTAGAGTTTATTAAAAATATATTTTCAATATAAATTATATCTTCTATAATTTCAAGGTTTAGTTAATTTTGAAACTTGTTATGAATAAGGCGTTGAAAAATAGTTATTTATTGAAAACAGAAAGCATTTTATTCAGGCAGATTAATACATACTTATATATATTAAAATATTTTTATCAATTAATTCGCAAGTTTAATTTGTTAAATTATATTATTTTTTAAACGTATTGCAAATAAATTCTAAAAAATTTAAAATTTTATTATTTGTATATATCAATATAAATTATTTTTACTTTTATTACTAATTACTTTTATTTTAATATTTTTTACAAATTAAAGGTAAAAGTTTAAAACTTTTCAAAAAAATATTTGCAATTACAATACAATAAAATTATTTGACAAATTGAATTTGTGAAAAGTATTTATTAAAGTTGTATTAGTATGCCAGTCGTATACTTTTATTTACTTAAATAAAATACTTTCATGTTCTGATAAATAATTATTTTTCAAAGCCTTAATTATGAATAATAATAATGATAATTTTAATAAAATTTTAAAGCCGTAGACATGGAAAAAAAATTCAAAACCACTATACATAAAATAGACATTAATAATAATATATTAATATTAAAATTAAATTTTTATTATTTTTTATTATTGCTATAATAAATGTGTTTTGTTATCAAATAAGGAAAACTAAGAAAAATAATCGAAAACACTTTTTATCTTCACTTCTCGTTTTATACCTTAACTAAAAATTGTTTGGTTTCTTAACATAACATTTATTTAATATAATTCTCTTTAGCACTTAATAACACTAAAAAGCAATTAATTTTTGTTTTGTTTTTGCAATCAAATTAGTTAGAAATTTGTGTCTAATTATAAAACTAATTTTCTCGTTCTCTCCTTCTCTATACACTTTCTAATCGCAAAACATTTATATCTTAGACTGACTAACGATATGTATCTTTATTTTATATTTAAATATAATTTGACTTTTTTGGCATTAGTTCTGTAGACAGTTTGACGCATAAAACACTATTATTGCAATAATCTCTTTCTCATGTCATGCCATTTATGTAGTGTACAGTCATTCCTATTTATAGCAAACAAGAGATTAGAAAAATAGATTAAATTTTTTTAAATACGTAATTATGAACTAAAATAAAGAATTACACAATTAAGCAATCACTGACTTAATGTTTTAATATTTTATTATTGAATATATTATTAAATTTATTTTTAAATTTATTACAAGCTTAATGTATATTTATTTATTAGTTAAATATTTTTATACAATCATATATTTAAATTATTTATCAACCTAGGAATTATATTTAATTAAAATAATAATAAAACATTATGCTAAAATTAAATAAAATTATCACTAATTTATATAAAATTTTAGTAAATATTAAAGCATTATTTCTGAGTTGTAATTAAAGATTAAAAGGGGGAATTATACCCTGATTTCAAAATTTGGCATTTATTTCCTCTAGCATTTGGTCAGCAATCTACCGAAGACGGCCGTTGGTATTTGTCTTTTAGAAAATTCTTTTTAAATTGGTGTTATTTTAGTTTAAATTTAGTTAAATTAACTAAATTTAGTTTAAATCTGTTTTAAATTAATTTAAATTGAATTAAATTAAATATAAAGTTAAGAAATTTTAAAACATATTAAGCCATTGAGAAAATCCTTTCTCTGGTCTCCACCCCCTGGATCGGCCGACCTTCTCAATTTCTGGTTATAATTGAAAAAAATTAATACAATTTCTTAATGTCTTAAATAATTTTAATCTAAATCAGATATATCTAATTATTCCACTGTTTTCCAACTGACCTAAATCCATCTGACCAATGTGCAATTGATGCAAAATTTAGATACATTTGGCAAAAATTTACAAACAACTAAAATTTAGACATGATAGCTGATAAGTTTTAAGTAAAAATTTATATTAAAATTTAACTAGGGCTTAAATTAGAGCATTAATTCAAAACAATTTTAATTTTTTTAATAATAATAAATTTAATTCTAAATGTTTATTTTAATTAATTGTTTAGAAACTATTAAAAACCAGACGAGAAGACAAGTTTTGATAACTTAGAAAAGTAACAAAAAGAAAATAACTTTTGCAGTTTATCTAGCATTCTTTTTGTAATCATCAAAACTCCACCCCTTGTCTGGTTTTAATGGCTTCTAATTGTATGAATATGTTATATAATAAGTTTGACGAATAAAAACATAAACACTTTTTCACATTTGGTTAATAAACAATAAGTGATAGCAATAACCAACAAAACTTATCTCATTCACTGCATTTCACATCATTAGCTATAGATTTATTGAACTCTTGTACGCTATGCCATGTCATCCAAAGCAGAAGCAGAACTAGTCTGACATATAAATTAAACCTAATTACAGCTAAGCTAGACTTGATTAACTAAATCTAAACATGAAATCCTAATTAGCTAACCTAACCCCACTAGCAGGGATTGAAAAGGTCGGCCGATCCGGGGGGATCAGGGAGGAGATTTTTCCAAAAACGCCCAAAAATCCTATATATTTATGATAAAATTTTGCCTAATTTAATTGGATTTAAACTAAATTTAAAATAAATTTAGTAAAATTAACTGGATTTAGACAGAATTTAGCCCCAATTTAGGGAAAATTTTCTAATTTTGGCCAAAAAAACCAAAAAATTTGCCAACCACTTTCGACGGTCGGCAAAAAAGTTGAGGGGGAGAGTACCTTTTCGTGGACCAAATGTTAGGGGAGGGGAGGGGTAAATGCAAATTTTCAAAATCAGTGAGATTTTTGCTTGATCCCCCTTTATGGTCCCTGCCCCATTAGCATGCCCCATTAGATTATATAGTACAGTAATTTAATGCAATCTATCATAGTAGTTTCTACAATGCCTCATACCTCAGAGCTGTAAGAAAGGACATTTTTTGTAGGTGTGGTGCCCTCCTAGATGCACGGGTAAAAAATATAATTAATAATGTATATTTTTTAATATTTATGTTAAAATTGATGTGCTATTTGTATCTTGGTCAACTAATTAACATACATTTCGCATATATTGTGTGTTTTAAAATAATTTTTTATTGCAAGATTTGCTCTCGGATACAATGTTTATACTAATCTTTAAATTTTCCACCGGTTCCTTAAACTTCTAACAGAGAAGCTTACAGAAACGCGCTTATTCCAAACCCCTCTTCATCAATTACGTTGTATATTAAGTTATAAATTATTACCACTGCCCTAACTCCGCTTAATAGATAATTGCTGTTACAATATTATAAATTAAAAAAAATTTATATAATATATTACTAAAACTACATATATAATAATAAATAATTACACGAATAAAAGATTAAATCTATTTTATTATAAAACTAAAAACCGATGAATAGTAAGAGTTACCAAAATATTTTATTATTTTAATTGAATAAATAAATTTTTCACAATATTATCAACCTTGTAATTTAAAAAATAAAAATAAATTTTTGTCAATAAATAGCGTAATATTTATTTTTTTGATCACGAATTTTAATTTAAATCAAATTTATCAAATTTAAAAGCAATTATTTTTTTTTATTTTCAAATTAAATTTCAATGGCAAAACGTGACAATAAAAATAAATTGAGCATTTTATTAAACATAATTAAACAATTAATATTTTCTAAAATATAAAATTAATTTTTATTAATTAAAGTAATCTAATTTTACGCTATGCATTATTAGCTATCAAAATATGTATTTATATTTAACTACAAAATCCAAACTCAAACTCAAAACTAAAACTTACACTCAATTCTAAACTCGTACTCAAACTTAAACATCAAAACTCAAATTTAAATCCAAACTTAAACGCAAGCGTATAATACTTCCAATACCATTTTTACCTTTACCTCAGAGATTGAGAAGGGAAAATTAGCCAAAAATTTCCCCTGATTTTGAAAATTGGCATTTATCCTTCCTAGCATTTGGTCCGCGAAAATGTACACCTCTGTCGACTTTTGCCAGCCGCTGAAAGCGGCCGGCAAATTTTTGGGTTTTTTACCAAAATATAAAAATTTCAAAAATTGGTGCTAAATTCTGTTTAAGTCCAGTTAAATTAACTAAATTTAGTTTAAATCCAGTTAAATTAGGTAAAATTTTATCATAGTTAAATTATATAAGTTTTTTAAACGTTTTTATAAAAATCCCTCTCCTGATACCCCCAGGTTTTTGGCAAATTTTTCGAAAAATTCCTTCCCTGATCCCTCCTGGATTGGCCGACCTTCTTAATCTCTGCTTTAACTCCATTTCCATATTCATTTCATTTTGGTCTAAGTTTCGAGTGAAACTCTAGTAATCCATTTTAAAATGCATTTTCCCTTCAGTTCCGTGCACTGGTTCATTTTCGAAAGTAGTCTTTTTATTCAATTTTGAATATAATATTAAACTTATTTTAATACAATTTTATCTCTATAACTAACTATCAACTAAATCATTTAAAAATATATTATCATCTTTAATTTTTACAATTTTTATACCAAAACTTGACAGTTTTAAGTTTAATCCTTATATTTAAAGTTTATTTTACAACATTTTTACCAAAATTATACATTCTCAATTCTAATGCACACATATAAACTGTATTTTTAAAAATCTCAACGCAAAGTTACATCTTAAATTAAATTTTATTATTTTGGCATAAAAACTCAATAAATTTGCTTGCTGTTTTCATATTAACTGACAATTTATTTAATAAAAATAAAGAAAATAGAGTATTTTTGGGTATTAAATTCTGAAATGGGATTATTGTCCATTTTCAATTTATCTTTATTAAATTGATTTATTAGATGTGTTCTGCTTTAGTTTTATCCTGTTAATTAAAGTTAATATATGAAAAAGGATATTCTGTAACCAAAAATATCTTTAGTTTAAAATCAACAAGTTGTAAGTCATAATAATTAAAAATACTGTAGCTAGAATTTATTAGATTTAATTGTTAAAATTTTAAATTGATTATTATGCTAAAATAATTTAAAATTCAAGTTTTAGATAAAAAGTTCAATTTTTTATTATAAATAAATAGCTATCAAAACAACATGACTATTTTAAAAATAGTAATGAATTAATTATCAAAATAAAATAAAATGAAAAATTTTGAATATACTGTATGAAAATAATAAGCAAATATTTCAAATTTATTGGTTTAAAAAATAAATTGGCATAAATAAATTTTCGAAATAAAAATTATCAATTAACTTTTTTTTGGTTTGTTTAGTTAGTTTACAAAATTCAAAACTAATTACATTAATAATTAAAATAACAATAAAATCGAAGTATCGAAGTCTTAGAGATCTATTTACAGATGTAATCCCCAAACGCCTAACCGATAAGTCCACCTCCGGCTGCTTTGAAACCTTTAGCACCAGCTTTGGCACCGGCAGCAGCGGCCTTCTTGCCAGCTGCCTTGGCGGCGGCGAAACCTTTTTTGCCGGCGGCCGCCCCTCCGGCCGCTGCAAACCCTTTAGCGCCACCAACTTTACCCGCTTTAGCTCCGGCAGCACCGGCTGCTCCGGCCCAACCAGCCTTCTTGCCGGCGGCTCCGGCAGCTCCACCAGCAGCGAAAGCACCGCCAGCTTTGCCGAATTTGAAGCCCTGAGCGGTTTTGAACGTTCTGTTCGAATAATACAATTAATTGCAACAATTGATTGAATGCATTAAATAATTTTGCCTTTAAATCAAAACTTACGCCACTTTTCCGAAAGCTTTGTTATATCCAGCGCCGCCTACTTTACCCCATTTGCCAGCTTTGCCCCATTTGGCCCCCTTTTTACCGGCGGCTGCAAAACCCTGGGTTTGGTTTAAAGTAATAATTATTTAGAAATATAGAAATATAATAGTTTTGATCTGTACTGAGCTGTACAGCTGTACTACCTTAGCAGCCTTAGCGGCCTTAGCACCGGCAGCAGCAGCTGCAGCGCCGGCGGCGGCGCCCTTTTTGCCCCCGGCGGCTGCTTTGAACGCAGCGCCTCCTTTGGCACCAGCCTTAGCTCCGGCAGCAAAAGCTTTCTTGCCAGCTGCCTTTGCAAATGCAGCCGCTCCGGCACCTGCGCCCCCGGCCTTCGTTTCGGCCACTTCTAAGTCCGATTGGATTTGAGTCTCTTCAGAGGCCGCACTCTCCAGATCCGACTCATCGAGCTCTGTCTGTTCGGCACTGATGTTACTGATTGCCAATGAGAAGAGTAGACTCAATGCGAAAAACTATTTTATTATCGCATAAAACAAAATTGAATTAATAATTGATTTATTGATTAATTGATATATAAATAAACTTCTGAATTGAACATTTTTAAACTATTCAGTCGTTCACACATTCACTCATTCAATCCATACCAGTCTGTAATCCATTGTAATTCGTTGAGTATTATTAGTAAACTATAACTGATTTGAGAATATTTTCTTTAAATACAATTTATTTTGTTTCGAAAGCTGTTTGGGATTCGAATGATAATCAAAAGCAATTGTTTGTTTGGTTTTATACCTAAAATTCAAACATAATTCTACTCTCAGTCTCAGTCTTAGCCACTATTGCAGAACAACTTCCGTTTTTAGACTCCAATGATATGTCTTTTTTGAGACAAATTTTTGACACTTTTCTCTTAGTATTCCTTTGAAAAAGTGATATATATTTTAAATGATAGTTATATACAAGACCTTCAAATAATACACTAAGTGTTTTAGATATCATATCGAGGCAGTTTTTTGAATTCGAAAATACATTATTTTAAGTGTAATATTTTCTTCGATTAGATTAACTGCGGGTTTTGTCTGAATGTAAATTGTTTTAATTTATATCCGGTATTGTATTTTAGAAAAGGGACAGTATGTATTTGGAAGGTTAGGTTTTGCACCAGAAGGTCGACAATCTTTCATGTGATACAAAACAAACATTTATTAAAACTTTTGCTTAGGTTTGAACGGAAGTCATCTATAAATACAAACGATTTTTAATTCAATATTTTTGTTGAATAAAGTTTTTTGTTTTTAAACTCATTGATTGATTTTAATGCTAAAAATTGTAATTATATTGAATCAAAAATATATTTAAATTCAATCAATTTGTATTCTCAATATGTGTGAATATACATACTAAAATATGATATTAAGTCATACAATATACCATGATAATATTCAATATATCTCTTATAATATAAATAAATAATGTATAATAATATCATTTTAATTAATTAAAAAATTTAATTAAGATTTAAATGATAAGAATGTTTAGGAAATAGTGTTTTCCTCTGTGAAAATAGATTAGAAAAATTTCATTCATAAAATTTATTAATTTAGTGGTTTTGAACTTGAATCAAATTAAAATTTTTACTAAAAATTTATTTAATATTTGCTCCAATGAATGGCTCAAACTTGAAATCAATGCACATTTCCTGACATTCTTTCACTTTTTTTGGATAAAAACTCAAAAATAAATATTCAATATTTGGTATAAATTTACACTAGACCAACTATTGTAAACTAACTAACTAAATTAAAACAACAAACCTGTGCGAAAATTATTTTTTTAATTATTCCGTTGTTTGCGATTATATAAATTGCGTCAAATATATAAATATAATATAAATTAAGAATTTGTAGAAGAGATCGATCTATACTATAAGCAGGAACTTTTTATTTCGGGCAAAAGTAAAAAACAACCCCCGGAACATATATTAACTCAAATCAACTCATAGATTAATTTTCAATAATAGATCAAAATTACTTGATCTTATCAAAACAATTCGTAGATCAATTATTAGAAAGTAGTTTATATTAAACTCTAATATTAATTAGTAATTATTAGTAAAATAAATATTAAAATATTGCCAAACAAATAATCATACCAGTCAAACTGATAGTAATGACAAAAACATTTAACTTGTTACAAATAATTCTTTTCAAACTAAACAAATAAAGTTTTGAGTAAACTGAACTGTGAATTAATTTTAAGTTAAGATATACTCATATACTTAATGCTACTTTGCCCGAATTTTGCCCGAAATAAAAAGTTCCTGACTATAAGACAACGACGAAAGGCTTGAACCAAAATTCAGTCTTCAATCAGTCCTTATCTAAAAAGCATAACTGCTATCAATAGTTTGCATTATTCTGTTTGGAGTCAAATATTTACTGTAATATCAAAATTTCAATTACTGCTAATATTACTATAAATCCAGAATTTTATTGTTTGAAGTTGTGGTCATACGTTAATTATTAAATTGCCATATTCTCTGGTATATACTAGCATGCAATTGTTTATAAATTTCTGATAAGGGTGCAATTGTACTTAGATATAAATTGTCAATTAAGAATTATTAAAATATAAAAGTATGAATTACGATTAAAACACATTAAAAAAATAAATGAATTATTTATAGATTAAAAGTCTATTGAATAATATGTCGAAAAATTTGTTTTAATTGTCTTCAGATAAAGTCATTACTAATGACCAGTAATGCCCTAACCAGTCCTAATAGGACTAATAAACAAACATTAATACTGGTATAAGTCATCTGTCAAAGTTTGA
>JAQFXP010002584.1:0-14675 GCA_034693685.1 Belba bartosi | reverse complement strand
AAGTCAAATAGAAATATAGATAAAAATAAAGTCAAAGTTCAGGTCAGGTCCACTATGTGCGCCGGAGGCCTGTCTTATTACTCTAGCTTGTGATGTAAAATTATTTTCTTTAAAAAATTGATAAATAAATTAATTTATAAAAGTTGTCGTGCATTTTGTTCATTTCCCATATTTTGTCAAGTTTATTTATTTTTTAATTTTGCAAATGTAACAAGCAATTAGTTTAAACAGAATATAATCAGAATTTGTAAACTTATTATGTTTACGCCAATTACAGTAGTAATAAAAAAATTAAAAGTATTAATCAAAAAATACTAAACACTGTTGTCCAATACATTTGAGAGGTAAGTAGACATTAGTACGCCTTGTGGCCGACAGGGGGTTTCTATCAATAATTAATTAATTTTAATTTATAAAAAAATATTGTCTAATAAACTATCAAAATTTGAATATAATTGTAATAAGATTTATTCCAATTAATTTTTTATCATTTTATCTGGCGTTTACGTTATTGCAGTTTTGTATGTTTGTAGACATGTTTAAAATTTTAACATGTGCTTATTTTAAATGACGGTTGCTATTTTTAATTTCGAAATCTAATTTGTAATTTTAATCTTTTATAACTTTTACAATGCTTAATATACATTATTTTAATTTTCAGCCACAAATGACTGAATAAGTATTTTTACTAACAAGTTTAGTTTTGCTTTACTTTATATTTTAGAGAAATTATTTAATTCAAAGGAACGTTTCATTCATTAAATTTTTGTAAAACTAACAAATGTTGAGTTATTGATCGAAATACTTTGAAGATTTTAAATTTAAATTACGTATCATCTTTTTATTCGTGTGCATTAATATAATTTATTTTGTTTCATAACAAGTTATTTTTAAATGCAGTATAATAATTTTAATTTGTAAATTAAAAAAATTTTGAAATAGGATTCTAAAATTATAAGCAAAGTTGATGAAACCAAAATGATCAAAATAAAACAAAATTTAAAAAAAATCAAATTTAACACAAAAATTATTTTTGCAAAATTGACAAATAAAGCACTGACTGAGCTAAACTAGTAAGTTGTTTTTGCCTTAAAATTAATTGATAATATTAGTTTATTTAAATGTTGAAAATGTATATTATAATTTTTATTAAAATAATATAGTTTGTTTAATAGAATATATATATAATGTTAAAAATATCTGATATTATTAAAAATAGAATAAATTATTGGTTTTAAGTTTTTGAGAATTTGTGAGATTTGTATTATAAAAAATAAATTGACTTTGCGAGTTTTTAATATTTGAGTTTAACATTAAAGTAAAATATTTATTTGATTTTATAGCATTTTAATTCGTTTACCAATATTCATATTTATAAATTAATTAATAGGATTATACAGCCGTTCCCAATACTAACTTTATTGCTAAAAGCGCAATAATTGAATGATCCTTGATTATTTCATGCTAAATTTTTTTTTTATTTCAACTATGGAATTTTTTTACGGTTATACGGAATTTTTTAAATTTTTTGCCCAAAATTAGGAAAATTTTCCTAAATTGGTGCTAAATCCGGTTTAAATCCAGTTAATTTAACCAAATTTAGTTTAAATCCAGTTAAATTAGGGAAAATTTTATTATAAATATATGGGTTTTTTGAGCGTTTTTTAAAAAATCCCTTTCCTGATCCCCCCTAGGTTTTTGGCCAAAATTTTTTGGAAAATCCCCCCTCTGATTCCCCCTGGATCGTCCGACCTTCTGAATCCCTGATTAAAATTATACCGGTAAGACTTAATTTGCAAATATTTGTTTTGCATTTTATAAAATTTAACAAAGAAGTTGGCGGAAGATTACAAAATATTTATTTATTTTTTAAATTATTTTAAGAATAATGAAATCTTAAGATAAAATTTAAAAAAATTGGTAAATAATATTTAAAAATTTATGCACATTTAAATATACAATAATTTTTTATAGTTTATAAATTTTAAACTAAATTTACAGATAAACCACATAAAATATTTTAATTATTTTTTTACATAGACATATCAAAGCAGAATTAATAATTGAATAAAATATTTACAAAAACAATTTATTATGGCGGGAAATGATGTTTTAAAAATTTGAATCTAAATTTAGAAGTATTGGCAACACAATTCCCAACTTTGTTTGGTCTTTTTTATTACAAATTATAAGTGATATTATTTATGTTTAAAATTTATAAACTGGAAGAAACTATTGTATTTTTAAATGTGTATAACTTTTTAAATATTACAGTCTGCATTAAATATTTTTGCATATTTTTCTATTATATTATAAGGTTTTATCATTATTAAAATAATTTTTAAAAAATATTTTGTAATCTTCCGCCAACTTTTTTGTATTTTTTAAAATGATTATTTGGAAAACTTTTTCAACATAAATTTTTATTTTATTATAAATATCTATATAATTTTTAATTTATTTATTTTAAGTATTGCCCAATTTTAACAAGATTTTTTTTATTAACTCAAAATTATACTTTTAATCTTTAAATTTTTATTTCACCAAATATACTATTAATTTATTAACTCGTAAGTAAACTTCAATTTAAATTTTAAGCATTACTTCAAACAATATTTAAATAATAAATAAAAATAAATAAAATAAGAAATAAATCGTTAATTAATTCAATTTAATTTAAAGAACTTTCGAGTGTTCTTAACAGACGAGTATAATACAGTAGTTATTAATCTATTGTTGAATAAATTTATTCAATTACTAAGAGATTTTTTTATAATCCAAAATTAAACAAAAATTAATGACTAGATAAATCAACTAAGAATTTGCTAATTTGACAAAATTTTTTGCTATTAAATTCTTTAAATAATTTATATTTAATTACTAAAACAAATATATATACGTATAATATATATTAAAAATGACAGAACACTGTCTAACAAATAAATAATTTAAATGTTGTTTAAGTGTAAACATATAGTTTGCAAAGAAGAGCTAATTATAGAATTTGGTTTTTGAGCCCTTTATTTGGCTTTGAGTCGCATTTTTTACACTAAACTGTAGACTAGTATTGCTTTATTAGTCTGTTATAAGACTATTATTTGATATTTAAAGTGTAAGAGGATTAGAAAAAATGCGCTAAAAATAAATCATTTCTTAAATTTAAATCAAGTTTACTGACGTAAAGGTAAGTAAAATTGTTAAAACATTTCACAAAGTTTTTAATTTAAACATTTGCAAATTTTTTGTAACAATTTAAATTGTTTGCTATGAGCTTGAGATATCTTAACTTTTGATCTAATTTTAGTTAAATTAAAGTAAACTAAAGTCACATAAAATTAAAAATTCTTACATTTTGTATTGATTCCAATAAAAATAAGATATAATCTAAATCTGTTAAAAGTCTAAACATTGAACTTTAAATATGTTTAAACAATCTTAAGATGAAGTCAGTATTTATTTGGTTTTGTTGATCAAAATACTACTTTAAACAATTGTTCCAGGTGTATATAGTATTTATATAAATTGTGCTTTAATTATACAAAATTAATAACTATTCTATCGGTAAGAGCAATATGATTTTTAAAAATGTTTTTAACTTAAAATTCTGTATAAATAAAATAAAAATATTTAAACGTATTTTTGCAAACTATTTAAATATAAGATAATACATATGTATATTATAATGATAAAAAAATATTATCAGTAAATTTTAAAAATAATATAAAACATTATAAAAACATTTTAATTATTTAAATTTACTAGTTCATGAAAACAAATAAAATACAAGTAAAACATTTTAAATAATGGGGTTTTTTAATAAACAGAAATATTTTTAAGCAAAAAATTATTTTTATTAAAAAATTATTTATTTAATTTTTGTGCAAAAAAAATTTAAACACGGGTCATTTGATTTTTCAAGTATACGGTGGATCTTTTTTAAAGTGGGAAAAGACTAAAAGTGGCCGAGGTAATAAGTTATTACTATGGATGAGACAATTTCTCATTTTTCATCTCATTTGTGATGCAACAGCAATTTCGACTATAAATTACGACTAAAAATTAATAAAATCCTATAAAAATTTTAATATTTACATTTTAAATTCAAAAAGTTTATAAAACACTACTAATTAATCTAATTATTATCTGATAGAAAAATTGTCTTCAGATCACCCCTTAGTTAATAATATATCCTGAAGAATAATTTGGCCAACAGTTGGGGCCACTTTTTATACAATTCATATGTAATATCTAATAATTAAATTAAGCACAAAAGAAATTAAAAAAAATAATAGTTCTGAAAGGACATTGATAATTGCAGACCTGTGTATAAACCAAATTTGAACACATTTTATGATTCTAAAGAAATAAAAAAAGTAATGTTTTTAAAAAATTGATTTTCTTTATTAATAAATATTAAAACATATCTATTGTCTTTTTAAATTCTAAATTGGCTGCAAGACATTAATATAAGTCATGGATGTTATGTAATAATGTTTAATATAAAACATCTGAAAAATCCTAAAATCATACTCATAAATAGCAATATTAAAAATAATGGCTTATATGAACTATCAATTTTATAAACTAATGTAATAAACCTTTATTACAAACCAAATCAATACTTAAATACAAAATTTAATAAATAATAGAAACTTTTTTTAGTAACATATTTTGTATTATAGATAAAAATTTAACATAAATTTTAATTATAATATAAATAATGCATTTAAAAAAATAAAACTTTAAAAAGTTATAGCCTTATCAAAAAGTACATAAAATACAAATTAATTTGCATATACAATACTCGTATTTAAAATATAAATTTACTTTGCGCTGGTTGTCATAACATCCATGATTTATACTAACCATTATTAACTGTATATCCAAATTGTGTAAAAATTAATAAAATTTTAAATAATACCCAAAAAAAAGCCAAACTATTTTCAAGATATATTTATTCAATTTCTTACTTTAAATTTTTTTTAATTTAGTATCTTGGGGGGAGGGGCGGTCTAAATTTATTTTCAGATATTTATATTTCTCAATTTTTTTCTATTGAAGTTAAATTTGCAAAAATCGAAAACTATTTTGATTAAAAAATATTTTTAAAATTACTTTGTGTAGAATACTTTATTAAGTCTAATTATAAATAATTAAGCTTAATTTGTTAAAATTCTTGAAACTGCACCTTCCTTTTTATGTTAATAAATTGACGCATTGTTTTTGTTCTGATCATCTAATTAACAATTGTTTTTATTACTTTATTGTACTTTATTAATGTTTAATTTAATGACATAAAATAATTTTAATTTAATTATTTATTTTATAAATAATTTGATTTAGACTAATTTGTTTTTAATTTACTTTTGTATTATTATTTTTTTTACTTGACCTTTCATTTTTGTTTTGTTTTATTTTTATTTATTTATTTGTTGTTGATTTAATGCATTTAGCTTTAAAAATTTGTAAACAATGACGTAAAAATGTAAAAATTTTGATAATAGATAACCCCCAACTGGCCTAAATCTTTTTCGCCAAATGCAAGTTGCCAAATCCTTTTGGCTAATATGTATCTTGCCAAAAGCCAATTCTAATGCATTCCGCCAAAACAATTTATAGCAGCGTAATTTATACACAAAATATTAAATTAAAATTATTTAAAAACTACAAATAGAAATACAGTAAAAGATTAGTACAATAAAATAAAATATTTTCTATAATATGTTTATTATAACGGATTATTTATTAAACTGGATCATTTTTAGCATAGTTTTGTATTAGAGTTTGCATTAGATTGCATTCATTATGCTGGGTGTTCATTGTACTGACACTTTAGTATTTGTTGTAAGTTTTAAAAAAAACTGGGCTATAATTTACGCGTAAATTTACGCTGATTTATAATTTACGGTAAATTAAAACCCTTAGGTGTATAGCACTAGAGACAAGAATCGGGTCACTTTTTGCCAACCCGACCCGACATTTCTAATATGTTAACCCGAACCGACCCGACCCGACAGAAAAAATTTCTAACCCGACCCGACCCGAAATCCAACCCGAATCAAATAATAAAGCAGTCATAATTTATATTATTTAATATTATAATTTAAATTTGATTTATTGTTTTTGACTGATATAAAATTATCCAATGTTTATAAATAAATATTTTCACTCTAATTTAAAGACTAACAAATAGCAAACCAATCACTAGTAATAAGTAACTTTTGGTAACTTTTTATGTGTTTTGATAAGTTTTTAATTTCGATATTTATGATATATTAATATTAATAGTATACGGTTAATATCAGTTTATAATTTTATAGTTCTATATATTTTGTGTAATAAGTTTTAATCAACTAGGTCAAAATTATTACTAGCATAGTTTTAGCAAATATAAAACAAATTTAAACAATTATAGATAGCTTAATATTTTTAAAATTAATAATAAGTTATCCAAATTGATCTAAACATTAAAACTTTATATTTGTTTCAATTTGTTATTATTTGAAATGAATTATAACAAAAAAAGTTAATAAATATTTGATTATATAAAATTTCGAGTTGACACTTGTTAACCCGACCCGACCCGAACCCACCCGATTCTTGTCTCTAGTCAAGAGTAAGTAAGTTACATTATTCACTAATTCATATTACATTTTAATCTATAATGTTTTTCATATTTAAAAACTCATATAAAATAAGTTTTTAATAACATATAAACAAAATTTTTAATTATAATTTTAAGTTGTCAATCTTTAGTATGATTAAAATTAGATATTTAATACTACTTTCATCAAACATTGTTTCCTGCTTTCTTTCTCTCTCTCTCTCTCTCTCTTTTCTGCTCTCTCTCTCTCTCTCTTCTGCTCTCTCTCTCCTGCTCTCTCTCTCTCCTGCTCTCTCTCTCTCTCTCTCTCTCTCTCCTGCTCTCTCTCTCTCTCTCTCTCTCTCACCCCAACTCCCTCTAAGGATTTACTTAAAATATTTTTAATTAACTCGAGTAATACAAACAAAATTATTAAAATATAATTATATTATATATTTGTCAAAATAATATATTTTCCAATTAATATATCGGTACAATATTTGTAAAATGTTCTAAAAAATAAATTATTAAAACAAACTTTGATAAAAATTATGAAAACTAAAATCTAATTTGAAATTCAAAAAAATTTTAAACAAACTACAAATTTATGACTTTTTTGTTTAATTTGACAAATTTTTTCACTGTTTCGCGAAATAAAAGTTAGAGAATATGACAATCATCTGAATGAATAACACTCATAGGAATTCATGACATTTCAATTTTACTTTAGATTATTCTTTTGATTACAGACTACTTTGTATTAATAAACATAATTTAAACTAAACTTAAAATATAATTGTTAAAAATTATAAATAATATAAATACTGATAATATTGAAAACTGTAATTTTGAATTTGATTTTAAGGTTTACTGCATTTTGTTTCGATGTCTTTACAACACAAGCATTTATTTACTTACTTGAATTTTTGGGGTAAGTCTAAGTCTATTGATTGAACAAACATTGTATGATACAAAGTATACAGTATATACATTGTATATACTGTACTGTACAGTATTATATTTATATATATAAATACTCTAAAAATATCAAATTACTCGATGTTGGGTCAGATGCGAACAGCGATGGTATCCTAACTTGGGATGACTTTTGTCTATTGGCTGAAAGGTTTGCAAAACTTCAAAGAAGAGGCAAATTAGAGAAAGAAGTGTTCGATCGCTGGAAATCCATATTCGAGAAGTGGTGGAACGAACTGACGCTATACGCGGATGAGAACAAAGTTTGAATTTCTAATTATTTATATTTCAAATTTGTTTGCCTTATATGCCGTACCTTTGTCTGAAGGACACTGTTGTCGAGTTTGATGAATGGCTCAAATTCTTTGAGACTTTAGGCAAGAATACAAAGACTCACTCAGAGTTACCTGAATTCTTGAAGACTTATCTCCACTTATTCTTCCTCTGCAGCGATTACAACAGTAAGACTTTTCTCGCACTCTTCCCCTCTCTCTCTCTCCCTCTCTCTCTCCCTCACTCCCTCCTTCCCTCCTTTCCATTGCCGAGTCATTAGTTAGACTATTATTAAAAAGTTTTTTGTTAGAACTCATTAAGTTTTATTGGAATCTATTGAAATATATTGAGAATATATAAGAATTATTTAAATTAATTGACTTATCTTTACGACGAGTGAACAGAAGATGGATTATTCTGTTTGAAAGACTATAAGAAATACCTAACGAGTCAGAAGATGGACACTTCGAACGCCGAAGAAAACTTCAAATATATGCTAATTGTATGAAGAATTGACTAAAGAGTAAAAGCGATCGCATTATTGGCTTAACTGTTGACTTATATTTATAGGAAGAAGATATCGCTAACGGGAATGCCATGACATCTGATAGATTCAAAGATCTGGTTTATGACTTCTGGGTCTCTACTAATCCGGAGAGGTATCAGTTCTGCCATTAATTTCATTAATCAATGTCTATATTAGACCTATTCCTATAGCAAAGGAAAATACATTTGCGGTCCTTTGGATCAATCTGTTGATGAATTGCAGAAGAAGATCAAAAAGAAAGATTAAACCATAATATACATGAAATTGTAAATCATAATCGATGTTCCAGTGCCTGCACTTCTATATTATTAAACAATTCTATTACAACTCTACTCTACAGTACTATCAATATACTGTTACAGTACAGTACTGTATGTCGAGTCTTACTATCACTTCGATATTGACTCAATTAAATCTTTTCTTCACTCGGACTAACTTTTTTAATACAAAATCAAGTCTTTTATAACTTATTATTTAATCAAAATTCTTATTAATTATAACAATTATAATCAATATTTTTAAAAATTAATAAATTCTATAAATATCTTAAATTATTACAGTAATTCCTCGATATAATCAATATTTATGTTAAAAAATAAAAATTTGAACAAATCTTTTAGCGTTTTTTAAATATAAAAACAAATGCAAACTCAACCACATTTTAAATGAGAAACAAAACATAAATTATTACTTAATTTATTTGTAATTTTTATTTTTAATATATCCCATATTTGAGCCTAACATAAATCGATAAATACATTGATTATTACGAAACAATTGTTAAATATATATATTTCACAATATGTTAAAATGAAATAACTTCTAAACTTTTCCAATGATCTAATGATCTAATGATCTATAGAATAGAAAAATTCTGTACAATTTGGTATAAATTCTTTGTGTAAAGAAATTCTGTGCGATTTTCAGGGCATTACTATATATATCGAGGAATTCCTGTAAATTGTTTTTGTTTTAAATTCACTTAATTGGATCAATTGTTTAGCTATTCTTAATTAACTTTAAATATACCTGAAATTCGAAATTCAATTCTTATAAAACAAACAACATTTCAATTACTTGATATTTAAAGTTTGTTTTAATTAATTCTAAAAATAAAACAATTAATTGGATAAGAGAGCGACGAATGAATGGTAGAAAATAAATTAATTTTTGGCACCTCTACCAGAATTAATCAAGTTTGTCCACAATTTGTTTGTCATTACTAGAAACTCGTGAAAAATAATGTATTAATTGATTTAATTGTAACTGACCAAAGTTTAACAATATTTGAGATAAACATTGTTTTTACGGTTTATTTAATTGTAATTAATAACAAATAAAAGGCTAATGTTTTTATTTGATCTCTCGTTTGTCAGTAAATAACTGTTTAGCTCTACTTTGATGAGTGATATCTTGATCGACATCTTATGGCCAGACAATCAAATCTGATATTGTATTGATATAAGTGATAATGAGTGGAATGACATGACATGACGTGACATCAAAGCAATTAATTAACAGTTATTTACATATAATATAATTTAAAATTTAACGAAATATTAACTTTAAATACATAGAATAATGAGATTTTCGTAGAATAGTGGTAATTCAGAAGAGCTTCAGCGATGTCCAGTTCTTCATTACAATACAACAACTTAAGCATAACAACGAACGAAGAGTTTTACAGTCATTTGATTAATAGTTAATTAAGACATACTAAATGATATACATAGTATAGTATAGTGAGTAGACAGAGGTATATAAGTTGTTCTGTATTTACATTTAAATTATGATAATTTTTTATTAATGAGATGGACCGCAAGCCAACCAGCTCTACAACCTGCACAGCCCAGACTGCAAAGCTGTACAGTTTGCACAGCCCGTACAGTCCGACAGCCCATAAGGCCCGTACGATAGCCCCATACTGTCTGCACAGATCAAGTGAGAAGAGTTTGTTCACAACATTGCTTTCAACTCATTTACAACACATTTCTCTATTTATTTGAGAAGTGAAGCGATCGAAATCAGATGATAATTGAAGCTAAAGAATATCATCAAAACATTAATAACAGATATGTTTTTATAGAGTTCGGAGTTTAGAGTCAATTATATGCTTATAGTCTGGAAATACTGTCAAAATCCTTATTCAAGTCCTGTGTAGGTCTCCTCTCAACACACGAATGAAGGCTTTCTTGAATTGGGGACTCATTCCTGAATAGCAAAACGGGTTAATTGGGCTGTAATAGCAAAGAATGAATTAATGAATTTGATGTCATTTGCAAACACTTCCAATTAGTTTATGTTAATTACAAACCTATTCGCATAACAGAGAAAATACGTAAAATAGAAGAGATGTCGATTCACGCATCCATTCGCCCGATCAGCACAAAAGCCTTCGACTAGTGCTGTGATGTGGTATGGAGTCCAACAAAGAACAAAAGCGCCCAAAATAAACGATATCGTTCTCAAAGCCTTCCTTGCTCGGTTCTCCGACTTTGACTTCTGGCGCTTCTCCTTCTTTCGCCTCCCGTTCCGTATTCTCTTGCTTAGAGACAAAGCCAAAGGTCCTCTATTTGCATCCACATCATTGCCTCCATTGCCTCCATTACCTCCATTACCTCCATTACCTTCACTCTTTATATGCACAGGACTACCAGTGCCAATGCCAATGCCAGTGCCAGTGCCGACACAGTCTCTCTCTATGTTTGTGTTCTCTTTATTAGTCGGCAAAGCACTCGACGGCTCGTTATCTATAATTGGCTGCAATTCATCGACTTTTGTCACACGAGTCGTAGTCTTGGAATTGTCGGACAAATTGCAGTCGACATAAGTGGCGACCATTCCGGGCGAACCCATTTGCTTTGCACCTGTAGGTAACGACTTGTTGCCAGTCCTCTCAGGCCTCTCTGACCCGTTTGCTTCACAAATAATTGTTTTGGTCGACGAATTCGAAGCACTTTTGAGATAAGCATTGGATTCATTCGGATAATGCGGTCCACTCTGTCTGACCATACAATTAGACGATTTGTTTGAATCAATCGCTGAACTGCTTTCGTGATCAATAAACCCGAAATCATTAGATTCCATAGGAATGGGCGGCTCTTCATTAACCACAGGTTTTATGTCTAGAGTCGAAGGCGGTTCCGGTCGCCGATTATTAATTGATGCTTCGGTTTCCTCAATCGATAGGTTTTCGCTTTCATTACTAATTTGTTTAGCGCTTAAAATGGATCTCTTCTTCAAATCCTTTGAATCGGTATTGCCTTTGGATGTATTGTCGACACCAGAACTGTCTTTAGTCAAACTCAAAGGTGGCATTAGATCCAGTTTTGTCGCATTAGTTGTTATAATTGGAGATCTGGGGATTAGTGCGGTTACTGTCGACTGCGGTTGGATTATGGCTTCAATCGCTGTATTCTTTCTGTTTATATTGACAATCACTTTCTGTTTACCAGTTTTGTTCGCTTTTGTCGTTTTGGTCTTCACTTTTGGCTTCACCTGAACTGACTGCTGTGTTGGCGGCGACTCTTCATCCGAGTCGAAGATCGGGGAACTGGATCTGTCCTGATCTGAATTATCCCTTTTGTCGGTAAAACTAGTGGTCTCTAAGTTCTTGAGCGCATTGTGCGAACCAACCATTTCGTATTGATCATTGGCGCCAGTCGTCATTGCCTGGCCTTTGGGTTTGTCTTGGCTTAGAAGAGTGCTCTGGGTTTTCGAGATTGCGATTCCGGGTTTAACATCGTTTGGGCGACTCATCGATACCAGTGTTTGCATCTTTTTTTGTTTGACCTCTGCCTTACGGGCCATATCACTGGCCGTCTTATAGATGCCTCCGTAGAGGATGAAGAGCACAATAATAGTCACATAAAAGTATCCAATAATTAAAGATGTGTTGAAGACTGGGTTTTTCAGGAACTGAACGGCACATTCATATGGCTCTAACTCGCGTTTGCCCACAAAGTGCTCCCAACCCATGATACTTATGAAGAAGACTAGAAACGGGACAATCCAAGTGATGGTGACCATCCACAACACCTTTCTCTTTGTTCTCCAGTTTCTATATTTGGCCGCAATTCTAACCGAACAGTATCTATCAATTGTAATGAGAAGAACAGTATAAATGCTAACGAGACAGACGGTGTGATCAGTGGCCAGCCATAAGTCGCATGGTATAGCACCCAACTCCCACCGGCCCATCAACACATAGACCGCGTAGAACGGCATTGATATGATTCCGATCAGCAAATCAGAGACAGCTAGAGAGCAGATGAAGTAATTGCTCGGCTGTCGGATAGCCCTCTCGACCACAAATGCAGTCAATACTAGAATATTGCCTAAGACTGTGATTATGATACAAATGCCTATACAGGTCGCTATGAACACCGTTTGCCATAAGTTGAACGGTAGTTCCCATTCATCAATGCCGGCATCTGAAGCACCCGACGACCAGTTGCTGGATATACATAAATATTTAGACGAGTTTTCTGGCAATTGCGTCGTTCCGTTCGCACATATTTGTACCGAAATATTTGTGGTTAAAGTGTTATTGATATCGATATCCATTTGTTAATATATATATAGATTATGAGTGAAAAGAATGAGACATTGGATGACAAATTTGAATGATGTCCATAATATGAAGAATATGCTCTACTTTTCAAAAATGCATTTGTATTCTCAACTCTAATTAATATTTATATATAAATTATATTTTTATTTATATATTTTATAAATGTGATAAATATTCACATTATATAACAAATGCACAAAATTTTAAATCCAAATGAGAAATGATAGACAAGTTTAAGACTTAGAGCTGACGGCAATAAGTCTATAGCGGGTGAGATGTTAGTTAAAAAGTGCATTTCCTATACATTCTGTCTATTCTGTACGTAATGTCAATTAGTTTTAAGCGAACGAATGACACGATATCTTCAAATGCCTCAACACCGACACCGACGGCGTTCCTGTGAATAAAGCATTAGAATAGCTATTATTAACATTCAAATCGAAATATTTCTTTAGGGACACACACTATTCAACTGGTCTATAGTTCTCTCTCTCTCTCTCTCTCTCTCTCTCTCTCTCTCTCTCTCTCTCCCCCTCTCCCTCTCCCTTCACCTTTTGTTTAGTTTAAAGCTGAATGAAATGAAGTGTCACTATTAAACACTTTAATGATTAAAATTATGTGAAATTGCTATTAATGAGTAAATAATGCAATTGTTTTCAATATAATCTAGATATGAATTAACGAATTGTCTGAACTCTTTATTTGAATATTATTAAACTAATTTATTGAAATATATTGAAATTTTCATCGATTTCTTTAAAGCATTTGCAAATTACTGTAAAAGAAAATTATTCATTTACCTAATATTTAAATAAAATTTATTATTACAAATTCATTTAATAACTTTATTAAATTATTATTAAAAATCTAAGTATTAAATGATAATTTTGTTTTAGTGTTGAACCAACCCTACCATGTCTTGTGATAAGTAAGAATATAACGAGAAATTCTAAGTAGAAATTATTAAAAAATTAATAATAAAATAATTCTTACAATGTGATTTTAATTTAAGCAAAAAAAACGGTCAAACAAGACAAAATAAAATATTTATACTGTATTATACAGAGTATATCTGAATAGCTTAAATTTAGTGCTTTTACATTTACAAGTTTTCTAATAACATTTTGGAAGTCAATAAATTGTTAAAAATTTAACAACAATTTTAAAATCAAAATTTTGGTACTTTTATATTATAATTTTTTTTTGCAAAAAAAGCATAGAAATAATTTTATAATATAATTTTTTAAATTTGAAATTTAATTAGTATTATTTTTTTTAATGCGCAACAAGTTTAAACTTACGAATTATTACAGTCGCCAGCAAAATTAAATTTTTAACTTAAAATTAATCTATTTATAGATTCTAGATTAAATTACGTTAAAAAAAATTTGCAATTATAAAATCATGGTAGGCATAAAATATAAAATAACAATTTAAAAATTATATTATTATTTTTTTTACATATTAAAATTTATTCAAAAAAAAAATTTCAACATAGTCATAAAATATTTAATTAATAAAAATTGTTTATTTTAAGAAATAATTAAATATGTGTATTTTTAAAATTTCTATTTTGAATAATTTTAACCAGTACTAAAAGTTAAAAAATACAAATTTGTTTGGCATACAAGTTAAGTACAGTCTTTTATATTCAAAAAGGGACACGAATTTTTCAATTTAAACAAACTTATAAATAGTTTCGCTTGTACATTTTATTTTTAAAC
>JAQFXP010002583.1:0-14678 GCA_034693685.1 Belba bartosi | reverse complement strand
TAACAATATTCGACATAACAATATTCGACATAACAATATTCGACATAACAATATTCGACATAACAATATTCGACATACCAATATTTGACATATTAATATTTGACACAACAATATTCGACATAACAAAACCAGATATAATAATATGCTATTAAATTGATAAAAATTCTGATTTTAGTCGTTTAGGAGGATACCATGACTACAAAAAAGCCACTTTGTCACAGCCTTAGTCATCACTGTATGTTTATGATTTATATTTGAAAAATAATGAATAACAGAAGAGCTGCTTTTAACTTTCAATCTGTAATGTGCTTACTAATGTGCAACTTTCTGAGAGACATGTGTAAAATATTACAATATTTAAATAAATATCTTATTATTATAAATTACTAATGAATTTCAAACATAAATAGATCTGTTTTACTCTTCTCATTAATTGCTACAAAACAAAGTTACCTAAAAGTAATTTTAAAACGGATACGCTTTAAAAAGACAAATTTAAACTTAATTATGCATAGTTTAAATTTTTCACCACTAATTTTTTTTACAGTTAACTGTGATTATTAATCAAGTAAATTTAAATTAGATAGAATAATTCTAAATTTAAAATAACAAATTATATTCAGAGGTTTTAAGTCATTCATCGATTATTTGTTGTCATTTGTTTTCTAAAGTATAAAATCTAAACTCTATTACAATTTTATATACAGTATATCAGTGAATAAGTAATTTTTAAAAATTAATTAGAACTAAAACTAGTTTTAGCTTATTTGCATCTAGCACAATATTTCAAAATAAATAAGTTCAGATAAAATACCCGAATTCGCATAATTATTCTTCTTTGAAAAGTTGACTGACTTTTATATACTCTAAGCTTTTATTCGACTCATTCTCATCCCTGCAGTTCTATATAAATTATTTCCTAATTTTTCTATTATTTCTTTTTGTACTCAATTTTTTATTTAGCTTTAAAACTAAAAGTTCACTAATTTATAGTTCTTTAAACTTCAAATAATTATTTGTTGAAACAATTGGAGTCTAAACTAATTAATTAATTTTGATAAATGTAAACATTATGTGGAACGCTTAATATTAGTGTTTTAAAATTTGTCGATATAATTGAAAACTATTCAAATTTTTATTAATTGTTGTATTTAGAAACTTATAGATATGAATAAATAAAATTAAATATCAATTTTTCTAAATTACTAATTTGTTATTAGTTTATTTTTATATAAAAAAGAAACTCGGCATAAACAAAATTACTTCTGACATTGTAATCAGATAGATATAAGGTTTTATCTAACAAATAATTTGCTTTTAAGGTACTATTCCATGAATAAAGTTTAAATCAACATGTTAGTTTCTCTAAAAGATGTAAATAAAAACTTTTCCTTAAGCTATCATTGGAACAACAATTAAACTATTAAAATAAAATTGCAATAGAATTCCGGTAAATAAATTTATTAAATTATAATATTATTAATGTTAAAAATTGTTTTCTATGTTTAAGAAAAATATTTAGCAAATGTAGAAAGACTCCACATATCTGCTTCTTCGAGGAATAATTTTGAAGTAATGTTATATCAATTTATCGTTAAATTTGATTTTAAGTTAACAATTTATATATTTTATCAATTAATAAAACACATTACTTATGTATAATTAATAGATAGTAATAAAAATATATAAATTGTTAACTTAAGCGCTAATTTAACGATATATTGAAATAATATTATTTCAAAATTATTTCTCATAGGAGCAGACATGCTTTGATTTACTTTGTCACTTCTGAAAATAATTTTATAAAAACAGCTTTTCTTGTAACAAAAACTAAATTTTAAAATTATTTTGGAACAAAAATGCAATAATATAAAATTATTATAAATTAAATTATAGTGTTGCGTGAAATTTAATATAAGTTAAACTAAATAAAAGCTTTAAATAATAACTAAATGTAGCAATGTTAAATTTTAATAAATTTAAAATCCGATAAAAGTTTTACTGACAATGGGTGTAACGGTAAGCCCCGCCCCCTATTACCACAAAATTTTGGAATTTAATAAAGCTTTAAAAATAAATAATATATATGAAAAAATTATTTGCAGAATGTAACTTAATAGACAAAGATTTTATTGAGATTTTTTATAATTTTTTCTCTATATGTATTGCAATTGTAATTGAAAGCAATTAAAGCAAATGTGAATTTTACATCTTGAACAAACTATAATTACAAATTTTAAACTTTTAAAACATTGGTTACTAATTAAAATAAAGCAAAACTTAACTGAAAGTACAAATTATTATGGCGTTGTTTTTTTTTGTTTAAATGCAGAGATGCAAAAACAATACCAGTATAAATTTTTATTTCCAGTTAAATTTTGTTTTATTTTAATTAGTAAACAATGTTTTAAAAGTTTAAAACTTGTAATAAAGTTTAAGTTAATAAAAAATAAATTACATAAACATCAAAATGTTCTTCGTTTAGACAAAAAAGAAAGAAAATGTGTTTTATTACAAAGCATAACAAACACAATGTTTGAAAGGCCTAAAAAAATTTTAAGATTTACTAGAATTCTAGGAGAGAAATATATCAAAGAATGGTGGCAATTTCATAAATATTTTCTATAAATTGTTACTTTATCCGGTTTAAATCTAGTCAAATTGTCAAAATTCCGTATAAAAATGTAGCCGTTTTACCTTCTAATATACACCTTAAAATTTTAAGAAAAATTTGTCATTTTACTTTTATACAGAGATTAAAACTGTGAGATTAGCTAAAATTCTCTCCTAAATTAGCCGATTTTTTCAGTTTCTAATTTTATTTAAATTATATTCCCTAATTTCTCAGTTAATTTTAATGTAAAACTAAAGTACCGTAAAACTAATTTTAATTCTCTCAATATTGTCTTTAAACAAAATAGTAATACAAATAAACTCGATGAAAAAATATAAATATATTGCTAAAAATAAAATATCTTTATTGTTACTTAGGTATGTTGATGTTGTAAAGATAATTATGAAAAATAACAATTTTAACTAAATATTTATAAGTGATTTAATTGTTGTCAATTATTTCTTTAAAATGCGCATTAAGTTAGTTTTAAGAAAAATGCAATTAAAATACTAGTGTCTTAAATGTATACCATTTTAATAATTAATTTTAAAACAAAGTCTACAAAGTACTAAACATTTGACGTGTTTGTCAAAACTAATTTTTAAAATTATTTAACGCATAAATATATCAAATTCTAACACAAACTTCATAATTGATTTGTGAGATAACAAACGGTGATTAATGTATTTTAAATTAGTTAGAAAAATTTAACAAAATTAAATCTGGCTAATTGTTTGCAAAATTATTCCAATAAACCACACATTTTTTAATTGTACGAATTAAAAGAATTTATTAAAATAATTTGAATTTTAATTCTTTTTATCCAAAAATATTTTTTAAATTAATTCTTTTATTTTTGACTTTCCATTTATAGTCATTAAAATTTTCATTTCTATCATTTGATCGAAAATAAATTACATTTAAAATAGTTTTAATAATTTACATAACTATTCAATTGATACTTTTGTAATTCAAAAATAGGTCCTCTTATAGAAACAAATCTTAATTAGCGTTCAATTTAATGCTTAAAAAAGTTTTCGCTCAAAGACTTCAGAATTTTTACTGATTTTTATTTTTAAAACAAATGAATTTAAATGCCATTTAAATAATATTTTAGTCAATTTTTCTTTTTTTATTCCCCAAATATCCCATTAAAGACATGAATAATAATTAATTTAATGAATAAATCAAAACTGGTTTCGAGAAGTTTTTTCACACAATTTGCTATCTTTTAGAGTCGTTTCCTATAAATAAAATTTAATGAATGAGTGAATTGAATGACTCTTATAGTGGGAACACCTGTTGAACACCCCTTCGAGTATTCGCTTCAATGGTTTTGTCGTTTGAGTTGTTTTGACTAAAAATGGTTTTCAAACCTAAACATTGTGTAAATGTTTATTGTTTTCAATCGTAAACTCATTTCTCGCGAACAGAGGTTTCAGTTTCGACGACTGAACCGCAAATGGATTTTGAAAATCGACCCAATCGTGGATCCGTCCGAAGACTTCGCGACCGTTTTGAACAAAACGCTTCAAATAATTGTATTAATTGTAATAATAATTGTGTTGACACTGACTATAGGTTTGTAATTAATTATCCGACTATTGCTAACCTAAAAACGTTTTGATCTAATCTTTGAAACTTTGTTTTCGTTTTTGTTACTCATATTTATATTATATTTTAGTTATTGTTTTAAAATCAAATTTTTTCAATAATTAAATTACAGAAAAACGGATAAAACGAATGAATGTATTCATAAAAACGACGAAAAGGACAAAAGCGAACGAAAACGGATTGAATTGAAGCCAATTATAGTGAACAACAGTTTTGCCGAAAAACTTAATAAGACTTTAAGTAATGATAAGAAGAATGCATTGAATCTAAAGACTCGAAATAGTGCTACAAATGCCATCATTTTGCCCAAACCCGCAGTTAATGTGAATTTGAAGCCAAGTGTCTCCTCGTCAGCACCGGAAGCATTAAAGTTCTCAAAGCCCCCAAAGCCAGTGCACAAACCCCCTCCCAAGCCTCCCCGAACGTTCGCACACGACGTTTATCTGGAGCTGAAGTTCAGTAAATCTAAAGACGATTCGAATTCCGATACAAATAATGTAAATAAGAATAAAATTCTTGAATTATATTCCGTTCCCAACAAAGCGACCAAATGGGAGAACAGAAGAAACAGATCTCAAAGCGATTCCCAAGTCATGGATAACAGGAAAAGTAGTTCCGAATCGAATGAAAACATTTACGACGACATCGCCATCACTGACACCAAATGCGACAAAACTTTTAGATCAAAGCTATTCAAACATTTTTCGTGCCTTAAACTCAAATTTGGCTGAGATTTGAATTAAAACATTGTTTTTGTATAAAGTTTATTGACTATAATATTCAACTAATTATTGTTTAACATTATTAATATTTTATTATATTTTTATTTTTAGAAATTTATTTTATATAAGCATTTATTGAAAGTTTTTGTATTGAAATTATTTGTTGTAATTTTACTCATAACTAATAAATTGTGAAATCAGTTAATTTGATTAATTTTGTGCTTAAATTATTTTATTTATTCACATTTTTACCTTAATTTTACTAATTTGTCATTTGTTTATCGTTTTTGAGTGGGTTTTCAATTAATATTTAAATAATGAATAATTATTAAGTAATGAATTAATTATCTAAAGCCTTATATTATTTCTTTATTTAACTATCGATTCAGAGACATATAGAGAAAATATAACTCAAAATATTAAATAATTATTTTAAAAAACGCAATTTTTTCAAATTTAATACCAGTTCTCAAAGCAAACTCTCTGTTCTATAAGCATTGCACTGTATTTACTGTTAATCCATTCAATAATCTACCCTTTTGTTTGGCATATCAGTTAATTCTATTGATAACGACATTGTATTCAATTACAAAACAGTTTTTTAAATAAAATGAAATTAATTTTTTTATTGTACAAACCTCGTTAACAAAGTTAATTCTAGTTAAATAAAATTTTATTCATAGGTAATCATAATTGAATTAAAAAGTAAAATTTTATCGAGATTTGACTGTAACTGATAAATTCGTGTTAAGGTGAGGCGTTGAAGCAAATTAAAAGAGAAGTTTCGCCTGAAATGACACAAACAATCAGAGCTCATACGCATTGCAGTAAAACGAACGCTGAGTCAAGTTATGCAGTTTCTGGAGTCGGACAGTACTTTACAAACAGATAAAGAGATCATCATTTGTGCTAATGTTATGCCAGAAAGAAAACATTTAAATCTAAAATTAAAAGTTGGCTAAACTTTGTTATTGAAAACCGAAACCAAAATCAAATAAATTGAGTGCAAATCAATTGGAAATAGGAATCGAAAAATGCCTAATTGCGAGTTAACTAAATTAATGAACGAATGAGTGGAAATAATTATTAAAAATAAGTAATGATTACATAATTTGTGTAAACATTACACTATTCTCTCATTGATTGGATAGTGAGTCACAATTTGTGTGAAGTTTGTGTTCAGTTCTGTCAATGAATTACTCCATAAAACACTGCAAACACTGCAAACACACAAACACTGCATAAGAAGTGTTGCGAACTCTAAGCGAATGTTTGGCACCATTTATAGGATTAAAACGAAATGCTTGACCGATGTGTGCGGTTATCAAAAGGTTTCGGATTTAAAAATAGACTCAATTTTAGTTGTATTTGCTATGTATTAGAGATATTGTTGTCATTGTCTGATAACGTCTTGATATGATGTCTCACATGTGATGGCGGACTCACTCAACACATCAATTGATTTGTTAATTAATTAGTGATTCGTTTAAATCAATTTTGACTCAATTAAAGCATTCAGTAATGACTAGTAATTAAGGCATAGCTGCGGTGTTTCGACACTACTGTTCAGTTCAATACCAAATCAATTTGTTTGTGATTTGAGTCCAATATTAATCAGTTTTTTGTTTATTTATTTTGATTGACGACCGAAACGATTGCCGTTTTGTCTATAATTTGTGTTTGAATTTAGTTTTAATCGAAATGAAAGCGCATTTCGTTTGCATTTATCGACTAAAGTCTCATTAATTTCTTTGTTTGTGTTATACATCCGATATATAAATCGGATTTAGTTCTGATCGACAATGAGTGGTGAAGTGCGAAGAATATCTCTGAAGAATGTCTCGAATAATAACAATTCAGACAAAAGCGATAATAAGAAGTCGAAAGACGAGAAGACAGCGAAAGAGCCGAAGAGTAAACGATTTGTTTTGGATTTGAATACTGGAAGTGAAGAATGCAATGAATTCTCGTATAATGAGTTGATTAGGAATGAAGACAAAAACGTATGAAAATATAGACATCATATTCACCTCATATTGACCCCACATTGATTTCACATTAACCCCACATTCACCTCACCCTAACAATTAGTCTGATTCATTTTTTCAACTCACTTTCACTACTGGCCGCTTGCTTTGACTTTGATTTGTCACTCATTTTGTTTTTTAAATTTATTTTAATTATATTTTTTTAAATAATTAATTTCAATTAAAATCTAAACTTTAATAATATTTATTATAAATTATTAATTGATTTGAAATGAATTGTTTGAACGAAAGGGTGAAGCGAATGGTGCGGATCCGTGTGAAGACCCGTTCCTATCGGACGAAGAACAACATATGAGAAAAATTGAGAAACACTTCCAATTGAAATATGGACCGAAGAAGAGGAAACAAATGGAAGACCTGATCGACAAAGGGCTCGGCTATGACGAGACGGATCCGTTTATCGACAACGAAGAGGCTTACGATGAGTTGGTTCCGTCCACTTTGACCACCAAATACGGCGGCTTTTATATCAATTGCGGAGAACTCGAGTTTAGAGCTCTTTCGCCCGACAAGGAAGTCGATGACGACGACGACGAAGAGGACAATATCAGACCTGTTATTAAGGTTTGTCTTTGAAGTGATTTGAATTGATTTAAATAATTTGTTATATTTATAGCGAAAACGCGTTAAGAACTTAGAGTTAATAACATCGAAGAGAAGGCGTTCGAGCAGTGAATTCAATCAGAAATCGAAGAAAAATAAGATTCAAAATGTAGGCAAAACTGTGGCCCAAATGCTTCAGCAGAAGAAGGTCGTCAAACCAATCGGTGATAACAGTAATGACGCCGAAGACAACGAACCGAATAATCAGAACTCGAACGGAGCGGTTGTTGTCTCCGCTTCTGTTCGCGATATTGTCGACTGTGTGGCCAAAGGAGAGGATCAACCGATTCCCGAAGAGAAGAATGTCTCGAATGGCAGTTCAGAACCCGAAGAGATCAACAGAAAAGAAATTTCAATAATTGCCATCAAATTACCCGACAATTTGCCACAAGACTTAAGTTTAATAATTGACAAAATAAAAAAAGTATGAATTAGTTTAGATTTGGTTTAAATTAAAATATTAACTAAACTTTTAAACATTTATACGAATAGTTGGCCCAAACATCACACGACGGAAAGCGAAACTTTTTTAACAGTGAAGTCAATAAACTGTTTATTGAGTTAGTTCTGACTTTTGATTATAATTTTTGTTATTTTAATAAATTGCTTATTAATTAAGAATTTGTTTATATCTGAGAACAGTATTGAAATGAAATGCCGAGCACTGCCGCCCACATACCGAACCCAAATCTATGCCCACATGTCGTCGCACCTGCCCTACACTAAACAGACTTTGATGACCAGAGCTAAGAAGGCTTTGATGGAGTCATTCGACTACGAACTCAATACAGCGATCACTAAATTTAAAGTAATAGTGTTGTCGTCGACTGAGCGGGTGTTCCAGGGCTTCCAGAAGCAGATGGATGAGTGTAAGTTGAAGTTTGAACTCAATCAACAAAAGGGGGTTATCGAGGAAGTAAAGCTTCCGCGAAGAGTATTCCCGTTCACTATCGAACTGAAGCGTCTGTTGGGCTCTGCCGTCAACAGTAAACTCAATCTTTACGACCAAATCGGGTCTAAGAGTCAGTCGATTAGTTTGAGAGACTATTTGTACGAATTCTTAGATAAGGAAATCAAACCTATTTTCCCGAAGGGATGGATGAGTTTGGAAGTGCTTAAGCATAGAGTCAAATGGATTAAAGAAATCTTACCACAAGAGCAACAATCACAACAATCATCGCATCAACCACCACAACAACAACCACAACAATCACAACAATCCGGTTCACAACCGGTCGCACAATCACCACAACTACAACTCACGACTCAGAAGCAGCCGTCGCCACAACAAAGCCAACCAAATAAAGTTCAATCGCCTCCTGGGCTGCACTCGTCTAATGAAAAAGTGACTAAAACTCAATTAATGGTTAGCGAGAAGTCAAACAAAGATGAAATCGAGTCATTCGAACGCAAATTGCCGTCGAATACAACGATTCAATCAATTAAATTGGTTTCGAATTCATACAAAATGTCTTCAAAAATAAACGACAATATGAATGAAGGATTGGTCGGAAAGTTTATGCCAACCGTTAAGGAAGTTAAGGATTGTCTGAATAATTCGGATTTAATTAATATGACATCAATTGATTTGTCGACAAAAGCGCGCTCTTCACCAAAACCACTCAATACTCCAACTGTCGGACACTCGCCAATCAATCTGAAGACCTGTCCGAACACATCAGCCGTCAAATCCGATGCAATCAAAGGCCGCTCTCCGTCTCCTTCTGTGTCACCAATGGCTATCAACTCTATACTACAGGCGTCGCATAAATCGGAAAAACCCGAAAACCTGAGCCGAGAGGCGTGTCTACAAAAACTAATCGAACAAAGTTTGGGCGATTATCCACACTCTTCGGTCAGCAGTTCCACAAGCAGTCAACGCAACTCAAAGACTCTTTCATTACCACAAACTTCGCTTCCGATGAATGAAATGTTTGCCAAAGGCTTCAGCGCTACTCCGGCTAAAGACTCAAAGCCTGAGATTTGCATTGAAATCGCGTCTTCTCCCGAGCCCTACAATAAGATCCAAACGCCGGCCCATCAGACAAATGCATCGAAACCTCAAACGCAAACGCTTTCAACTCAAGCCCAGTTCGCACACCTCTCACAGCAAAAGAGTTTGCAATCGCAACACAAGTCTGTGAACAAACAGTTGTCGATGTCTTCGATTAGTTCTTCGACTTCGGCTTCGAATTTGACTTTTTTGCGGAACTCAGAGCCGCCCAAAAAGAGGTACAACTCTTCCAATTCTTTGATTCAGCCCTTAAATGCTCAAAAAGAACAGGAAATGCGTCAAAATGTCTCAAAGGTTGACCAAATGCTACTGCAGTCGCCAATGAGTGCCAGTGCCAGCACCAGTCGGAATACCGGAAGTCGTGACACTTCCATAAGTATAACTCCGATTCAACAAAACAAACCGAACGACAACTCTATAAACAGCACTAAACTGAACTCAACCGCCATTTCTCGGCACTCGAACTCATCAAATGTGATAACATCTACGACACCCCCGACCACAACCATACCATTCGATGACCCAATAATGATGGGCACATATCTGCACTATTTTGGCCAAATGCGGTCCAATATGATCGGCCAAATGCAAAACCCAATGCGATATATGGAAGCGCTTCAGTCGACTCAGAGTTCACAAAACCATAACATCTTTTACCCCTTCACTACCACTCCGACCACCAATTCCCAGCGGAATGGAGGTAAGGCTCGATTCGGTCTATTTAAACATTTTTTTCTATTGATTTAATAATTGTTTTGATTTCCAATTGAATTAAAATTTGAATTTTGTGTTAAAGAAGGAAGAGGTCGGACATCAAATTGACGAAAATAATTAGGATTTATTGGAATTAATATCGAATTTAGATTCAATAGAGAATTATCCGATTTATGAGACGATTCGCAACTGTATTAACGACGAAATGCATACAAATATTTAAATTAAATTATTTTCTTTAATTTTTAATACCGAGAAAAATACTAATCCAGAAGTGATTTGATTTATATACAAATTGTGTTATATATAATTATATATACATTATATATAGAAAAATTCATTAATATTTTTGTTTTCATTTCATACAAATGGCATAAAAACTATGAATTGAATGTAAATTATTGTAAAACTTAATTATCTGTAAATAAGTATTTTTCCATTGATTTGCTCATAAATAAGCGATTTGTTGAATCATTTATTTTTTTCATCAATTGTTTATTATTTTTTAATTCACTTTAATTTAACAATAATTGTAATAATAAATGAATTAATGAATAAATGAATAAATTATTATTTGACCAAAAAATGATTGCAATTATTAGTTGAACTTGTTTATATTGGAATGCGCCAAATAATTGAGAAAACCCCCTTAACATCTCCATTGGCGGCTAAAATCTACATAAAAATATTTACTCCTTTTAACTGATTAACACTATTAATAAAATTTCTTAACGCCGCGAGCAAGAGAGCATGATAAATATTAGAATGTTAGCCCTAAATGAGTTAAATATTTTCTACTGAAGAGTTAGCAAAAATAAAACGAATTTACAATAAATATTTAATCTCAATATTTATATATTTAAATCAAAATTGATATTTTATGTAAAATAAAACTCAATTATAAAACTGAAGCTACAATAACTTATTGAACTTAATTTGTACGGAATTTTTATTTTAATTAATACATTATAATTAAGTGAACTTTCTGGTTTATAAAAATTATTTTTACAAATCCAATTAAAAATTGAGAAGAGAATATTTAACTTATTTAAATATAATAATACAACTAGCAGTCTTAACGGCTTAAAATTTACCGTTTTTTTTATTATTTCAATCTTTAGATAATGTTTAAAAAATAACAAAACAAATTTCTAAACTAAGTTATAATTTATAAGTTATACCCTGAAGAAATAGACGATTTATAGACTTTTTCAAAAGTAGAATGTTAACAATTCTGGCAATAGACAAACATAAATTGATAAGAAACTAAAATATAAATTTAACTTATTTGAATATGACACTGTCGAATTAACCGAATTTAAATTTTAGTTTCTTATCAATTTATGTTTGTCCATTGCCAGAATTGTTGACATTTTTTCTATTTTTGAAAATCGTATAAATCATATATTTCTTCGAACTATACTTATAAGTGAGTACTTAACGAAACCGATGCCAATGAAAAATATGACTTATTTTTGACAAATTTAATCGATTCGACGCAATTTTGCGGTAAATTTTCATTAAGTGTTTCGGGTAGAAAACTAGAGGCCATCCCAGCAATCAGACACCCGGAGCCCATTATGAACATTGGAATCCAAAGACCATATCTTCCCTAATATTACGATTAAATATTTGATTTTTAAAAATCTAAAATTATTTAAAAAATGAAAAACATTTGTAATACTCACTAAATATGAGACGTAAGGAACACCTATGGCAACGGCTGAGGCCACCGTAGTACAAACACCCATTCCCTCACTCCTGAGTGTTGTCGGGAATATTTCAGCTGATTGTTGAAAAATAATCATATAAGAAGCAGCCGTTCCTCCCTTTCCCAACAATGAGAAGATAGTAATTAAAGTCTTTTGCGACGGATCTAATAGCGATGGAACGCAAAGAGTGATTCCGCATAATAGCAATGAGAATGTATTAGTCCATCGGCGCCCAAGTCTTCCTTCAATTAGATACCAGCCCAGAGTCATGGCCGGTATGTCAGCCAAAGAGAGCAAAAAATAGTTTAGAAATTCGTTTCCGTGAAAGTTAAGTGAATTGAGTGCCAGTCCCGCATAGGCCAGGGTATTGGCCACAAATAGTAGGGTTAGAATAAAGGTTTGTTTTCGTAGTTCTGGTATTCGAATCAAATCCAAAGTCGAATCAGAGCCCAAGTGTTGACTTTGTTTCTGTTGATCTTGTTTTGCGCCCACTTTCTTACGACATTATACAGTATATTATGTTATTATTAAAAATAATCCAATTTATTGATAAAAAAAATTGAATTATAATTACTTGTATTTGACTCATTAGATCTTTAGGCGCAGTCTTGCCATTAATCTTCGCTACTTTGTTGAGTACATCAAAAGCTTCGGCATATCTTTTCTGTGTTATGAGCCAAGAGGCAGACTCTGGTAGAAATCTATTTAATTCAATTAATTTAATTATTTCTTTAATTCAAAACTTAAATTAATATTAATATAAATATACTTCCAAATTATGAGAATAGGTATAGTGACCACTAACTGAAATACCGCTAACCAAACCCAATGGCCGGTTAAATATGCAATTCCGGGCAAAATACAACCGCCGATCGAATAGCCGATCGCCGATAAGCTCGAAGTTTTTGATCGATAGTCTGTTCCAACGAATTCCATTGCTTTAAATATATTGTTTAAAGTAAGTGTTAAATATTTATTTAATATAATAAGTACAATGACAGAAAATTATTTGAACCCATAATAAATGGAATTTGGTAATAAACAACCAAGAGACTTCCACCAATGAAGCGAAATATTATAAAACTGATGAAATCACGCAAAACGATCGGCGAAAACAATGATAACACAAACAGTATATTCACGATTAGAAACGCATATTTTCTCCCAATCCTAAATTAAATTGGCAATTTTTTAATTTAATTTATCTTTACTTTATTTCTCTATTCATTAATTGCGTTCAAAGTTTAAGTCTATTGTGTTGTCATTTGTGCTTATTCTTGCATTAAATTTTATTTGTTAGAAAATTGTCTATTTAAGATCATTTAAAATATTTTTTGTGGTTAAGTTATAATTACTTAAAGCGCTTTTAAATTTTGTCATGTTTGAAAGTGAAAAAAATTCAAACCAATCAGTGAGAGCCGATAGAAGTGGTGTAGCGATTACAAGTCCAATTGGTCCCAACGATATGATTAGAGTTACATAATTAGCGTCATTGCAAACCAAATTAAACTGGTTATAAATTATAAATTTGTATTAATTAAAAAAATATTAATTATTAATTAAAAATTTGAAATAATTTGATATGCAGACAAATATGGATTTTAAACTCATCAGTTGTTTGTCTGAAAATTATGTCTTAATTCTCGGAATGCATTGTAAATCATAGCCCAGTTTTATCCCTCTCTCGGTTTTGTCCCCCAATTGTTCAGTTTCAAAACCAAAAGATGAATGTTTAAACAATATACTAGTGTAATGTGCATTTTGTATTTTTTAAAATAAAGCAGAGCACACATGTTTTTTCTTTTTGTGTACATTTTTGTTTTTGACCTAGATCTAATTAAGCTAACTAAAATGTAATTCAATATTTCAATATATTCATATACAGTAGGCAATGGATCATATGAACCTGTTTGTTTTTGGAAAATAGTTCATAACATCCATTAGTTCATAAGTACGATTATCCTATATAATGAGTCTTATTACATATAAATTTGAATTTAATAAAAATAATACAATTATTAATTGTAATAAATCAATCTTATATGCAAATATTTATAGGAAAACCTTTTTTTAAATAGTTATAAATTTTAAAAAGTATATTTATAATTTTTTAATTTTAATTAACTAGTTTAAAAAGTAATTTTAAAAACCATATATGTTATTTAACAATTATAAGCTAATTTCAAATTAAAAAAATTTAATAATTAGTTTTATACTGTAATTTTTAAAATATAAATACAGGTATTTAATAAATAAAATAAAAATTAATTGTAAAAATATTTTAAGCAAACATTTTTATACTTAAAGTTTTGGATATTATTATTTTATTAATTTTATTTTGATTTTATAAGTAAATAATTTTAATTTTAATAAAACTAATCTAAAAATATTTTATTACTTAAAATTAAATTATTTTTTTAAATATAAATAATGTATAAATATATTTGGTTTAATAACTTTAAATAATTATTATAAATTTTTGGTTTATTTTATTTTATAAATACTTTTTATTTAAAGTATAAAATATAAAACAGTATTATCGTAATTCTCTACATAGAAATGCATGTATAAATTTTTTTCAATTTTAAAAATATATTTACATTGTTAAAACCGAGATATATGAGATATTACGGTATT
>JAQFXP010002582.1:0-14682 GCA_034693685.1 Belba bartosi | reverse complement strand
AGAATTCTATAATGGATTTGATTATGTTTTGAGTTTGAATACTGATAATCAAGTGTTTGGTTGGGGACGTAATAATTGTGGACAGTTGGGTAGAGGGTATAAAAGTGATGCAAATTTGTTTCATAAACCGGAAATAATAAATTATTTTTATAATATAAATATTATTCAAATTAGTTGTGGTTTCAACCACGCTCTGGCTCTTTCATCCTCAGATCAAGTATATGGTTGGGGTGACAACAGATACGGACAAATCGGTTGCGGAAATCAAAATCAAAAATTTATTTTGACTCCAATTGAATTGGAATTACTTTCAAAATATAAAATACAATTAATTTATTGCTCGTATTTTAGTTCATATGCACTGACAAGTGAAGGAACAGCTTATAGTTGGGGTTATAATGAATGCAACCAATTGGGTCATCAAACTAAACAAAATGAAAAAGTATTTATTCCGACATTAATTGAATTGAATAATATTTACACTATATGTCCAACATGGACTAATACATATTTTCTAACAAATGATGTATTAATGCATTTTTGCGGAGCATATAATTTGTTTCAAAAATATCAAATTTTGCCTAAAATTATTGAAAACACATCAAAATTTACAAGTACTAATTATATTAATTATAATAGACAATGTAATACAATTCCAGTTTTAATATCTCAATCGAATGATGTTTATGTTATATATTGCAACAAAATTGAAAAAACAATTTATAAAAATCCATTCGATTATTATTGCAATGTTCTTCAAATGACATATAAAACAATTGACGTAAATATATATAATAAGATCAATAATATCACACTGGAAAGATTTGAAAATTTGGGTGATTTAGGTTCGGGTGCATTTGGAAATGTAATTAAAGTTAAAGATAAAATTGACGACAAATTATATGCGATTAAAAATATTGAATTAAAAAGTAAGATTGATGGATTTTGTTTTTATTTTTTTAAACATGTTAGAAAATACAATTATATTTAAATATATTTTATTTATATATATATATATATTATTTTTTAATACATTTTCGAAGATAAATGTATAATTAAATTCGACATTAGTCCCCCTTCCCTCACCTTACCTAACGCTGAGTAAATCCCGTATTATAATAAAAAAGGAATCATTTTAGTTTTAAACTTTCGGTAAATCGTTTATTATAATAACGAGAAAATTTTGACTTTCTTTTATAATAGTGAGTAAAATATCTTCATAATAATAGCGTGAAAAAGGTGAACCGTTTTATTAATAACGAGAGGTCAATGAAAAATCTTTTATTAATAGTACGGTAATTTGAGTTCTTTTATTAATAGCGTGAAAAATTTAAATCTCTTTACCTAAAAAAGCAAAAATTTTTAGTCTTTTATATAATAGCGAAAATAGAGTAAGTTCTTTTATTAATAACGAGAAAAAGTTTAACTCCTTTTACTTACAGCAAGAAAAATTTAATATCTTTATTGTAATAACGGGAAAAGATTAATTCCTTTTATGTACAACGGGAAAAAAACTTAATAATTCTTTATTAATAACGAGAGAAATTATTGGCAATTGTCTCTAATTGGAACTTATTAGAGGTGTCTGGCAATTGTAATAATTATTTCTATGCATTGCAAAACACCGGAGGTATCTGGCAATTGTAATGATTCGTTTTATGCATTGCCAGACACCGGAGGTGTCTGGCAATTGTAATGATTATTTCTATGCATTGCAAGATACCGAAGGCAGCTGGCAATTGTAAGACATAATTAGGCTTACCTAAAAACATTTATGTTTGTTTATTTTTTAATATTATTAATGCAATTATATAGCAGTTATTTTAAAGTATTATGCTAATTTTAATAATAATTTTATATTTTAGTAAAAATTAATTTAATATTATATGTTAGTTTTATATAATAAATATTAAAATTTTGAGGCTTGTAATAAATTTATTATACGTCTGTTTTTATCTATCTAATATAATTTTGCCAACCGCCTCTTGAAAATGTATTAAGGTCATACTGTTCAGTCTTGTTTAATTTTAAATTTATTTTAACCTGTTTAATAAATATTAATTATTTATTTGTATTAAATTCTAAAATTTAATTAATATATATTAAGAAAATAAAACAATTTTAAATATTATATTAAAACTTATATTTATTTGTATATTATTCATTTTAAAAAAATAAATATTTTAAAAATAGTATTTTATATTTATTTAAACAATATATTTATTAAGTAAAATTTATTTAATTTCAAAATAATATTAATTCTAGATTTTATAATAATTTAATTTTAAAATTAAAAATTAAATTTATATCTATTTGTTAATTTTAAAATTATTAAAATTTATTTAATATTTATTTATAAATTAATATTATTTTAGAAACGAAGAAAAATATATATAAAAGCGTTTGCAAAGAAGTCGATATAATGATGAAAATCAAAGGCGAATGTGTTGTCAATTATATCGCGCATTGGTTTGAGACTAAGGATTATCTTTGCATTCAAATGGAATTATGTTCAGATGATTTGAAAAATATTATTAAATTTAAACCAAATGCGTTTAAACGCAAAAATTCTGAAATATTAAATGAAATCGAATATTACATATCGTGTGAATTGTTTAAAGAACTGTTAGAATGCGTTCAATATTTACACGAATCAGAGCCACCGGTAATACACAGAGACCTCAAACCCGCGAATGTATTGATTGCTAATAACGTAAGAAACGGCAGATTTTTAAAGATATGTGATTTTGGATTAGCCACTACTCATGAAATGATTTCCCAATACCACACAACTGGAGCCGGAACTACGAAATATATGGCACTTGAAGTAAGTCGCGGACATAAATACGATTTAAAAGCAGATGTCTATAGTCTGGCAATTATTGCATTAGAATTGTTTGATTTTGAATTTGATTCGTAAGTATTTTCAAACAATAACGTTAAAATTTATTTTTTATTATAATACATATATTATTTTAATTTAGTCCACAATCAAAATTAAATCCAAAGTTTAAAAAACTTAATAATTTAATTACATCAATGCTTGGACCGGTGTATCGAATAAGACCCACATGTGCTGATGTGTTGACTAAAGCAAATTATTGGGCAATTAATGCAAAAACAGTTAAAGCAAATCAAGAATTTGAATTAATAATGCGCATGCTACAATCTTATAATAATAAGTTTTATTATCAATATTTAGATTACAAAATTAAAAATTCAGCATCTGGTAAACCTAAATATAAATTTTCCAAATTAAAAAAATATTAATTTTATAATAAAAGTCAACTTGGATAAGATTTAAAGTCTTAAAAGTTAAAAAATAAAATAAATTTTTGTAAAAACCTAATTGTTTATAACATTTATCAATGGCCAAACTGTTTTTATGCTTTAATTGTATGTGCCAAAATTAAATAATGACTGTATTTCATAATATAAATATTTTATTTATGCTAAACATATTTTTAAAATACAAATTTAATACAAAAAATATATTTTTTATTTAAATGTCAAATATTATAGATATGATATTGTAATTTTTATAAAAAATATACGGTAAAATTTCTAAGCAAATTTGAATTTTTTATTAAATTTGAAATTAAATTTAGAAACAAATTTAAATTATATATTATATTGGTACAATTTATTATCTTTTTATATGACCAAGTTATTATTTGTAAGAAATTTTAGGTATAACTAAAATAAAATCAGACATTTGTACTACAATTTAATACATTTTCTCTTCAACTGACTTTTGATCCAAATGTTTTTTGCAGTACACCATCGACTCATATCAATGCGTTTTGTGCAGTACACCAAGTACTGTTGGCTTTACTGTCAAACGCGTTGTACACAGATTACGCACAAAGCGCGTTTGGCAGTGAAGCCTATAGTATTTGGTGTACTGCACAAAACGCATTGATATGAGTCGAGTGATCCTCAATGCGGTTAATGTGATTCTCATTTTGGACGATAGACATTGAAGTGATCCTCATTCTGGATAAAGTAATACTCAATAAAAAACAACTGAAACATTTGAATTTGAAACATTTGAATAATAAATTAAACTAATAATAAAATAATATTTTTATAAATCGTTATATTGTTGTTTTTTTGTAATTAACAATATACTAAATGTTCAAACAAAGTTTTTTTTATAGATGTTTAACAAATATTTTTTAAATAAAAATATTTTAAAATATTTTAAATTTTAGCTCGTAAAATAATGTTTACTATTAAATTTCTTATATGTACATAAATGTTATTTTTATATTATCAAATATTTTTAATTTATTTATTTAATTATTTTTATAATTATTTTAATTATAAAAGTTTTTATATTAAATTGTTATTCTAAAATGTTATAAATGGCAAAACAGCCTGTAATATAAAATTATAAAAATAATATTTAATATTTAATTATTGCATATATATTTTGCTTTCAAAAATTGATTAAAAGTTTGATTTAAATTCTGAAAATCTTTATGCGTTTTAGATCAAAATACAATAATCGATAACAAATTATCATAAATATGGGTTATCCATTTTTCCACCAATAATTTTATTATAAAGATAACAAAATATAAAATATAAAATTTGTTAATATTTACAGTTTTGGTAAATATTAAAATAAATATTAAAATTTTAACAATAATAATTTGGATATTAAAAATAATAAATATTAAATTTTAATGTTAAACAAAATTATAAAATATATTACTTATTTATTAAATAACTATTTAAATAATTTTGTAATTTTATAAATATTATAAAATAAATTAATTATTTTAATTAGTTAAATATTATATTAATTTTAGATGTAAAATTTTAAAATTAAATAAATTATTATAATTTAAAATTAACAAAATTATTATTTTATATTAAATTATATATTTAACTTAAATAACATGTTTTAATTTTTAAATAAAAATATTAAATATTTTATATTTATTATATTTATATTTGCAATTTTTAACTGTAATTATTATCAAATTAAAACTTTATTATAATGAGTTTATTTATAATTATAAATTTGGTTTTAAAAGTTCTAAATAAAAATAATAAATTATTTAATCCGTAAATTTTATAAATTCAAGTTTTTTAGATAATATATAACTTAATGGTTAATTTTTAAAATCTAAATATTACTGTTAGATAAAATTTATAAGCAGCCGATAAGAATACTAAAAATTTGATTGCATTGATTTGCAATTATAGAGGTTTATAAAAAATTTATTTTTTAATACTATATAAATTGATTTTAAAAAGTTATCTAATAAAATTTTCAAATTAAGTTTATAAAACATTTATAATTTACTGATATTGTTAACAATTACAATGATTGTGTCAGCAACCTGTATGGTTAAAATTTGAAATATGTTATTCAATTCGATGACTAAAACATTAATAGTTCCGTAACAAACAATTATATTTTATATGAATAATTATATCGTAAGACAATATTAAAAGAACATTAATATATATAATAATAAAATAATAGTTAATTGTACCACAATATTAAGCAAATAGATCATATTTATTTTATTTTTTTTTGCATGTAAACCAATTATATTTATTTTAAATTAAAAAAGATTTTTTATTTATATGTTAATATTGTGAACATTTTATAATTAATTAAATATTTATTATTTTCAATTGTTTTAATAGATATTCCTGTTTACATAAAAAAACATTAATTGTTTTACTAATTAAATTAATGATTTGAATTTTATTTACTTTTTAGTAATTGTTAAACTCATTGTTTGACTGGTGAAAATTTTGACATAAATATTAATAAATTTTCAAATAAAATATAGATATAATTAGATTTTACTCGGTATCGTACTCTAGCATAAAAAATTTTGCTAAATTTTTTTGACAATTTAAAGAGTAAATGTCATCTATTACATAACCAGTTTTTATATCGGCAAATGAGTTAGTTAAATTTATTAAATACTTCATTTAATTTATCTGTTTATTGCGGTTTATTGCAACTTAATTTTAATAGTTTTATTTTTAGTGCAATGTTTGTTTGTAAAAATAATTTATATTTATTAATTTTTAAACTTTAATAATACAATAATGGCAAAATAACTGTTATCTAAGATTTTATATTTATCTAGTTTTGATTTTAAACTTACAGTGTTTATATATATTTTTTATATTTTATATAAATATAATTTTTTTTAAAATTAATAATCAAGCAAAATTATTACAGATACAAGTAAGTTTAAAATCAAAATCTTATTAAAAAACTTTATTTAACAAAAAGTTTGCATTTATTATCGTATTATTAAAATTCAACATAGATTCAAATATAAATTTTTTTGTAAAAAATTATTGCAATAACAATTAAACTATTAATATTAAATTGCAATAAAATTCCGGTAACAGAATTTATAAAATTAATTATTTACTGGATTTAACGAGCTCATTTGCCGATATAAAAAATGTTTATGTAAATGATAAAATTTAAGGTTTTAATTAAAACAAAATATTTAGCAAACAATTTTATGCTGAAAAACTTTCCAGAGTTTGTATCTTGTCAAACCATTGTAATTTAATTAAGTATATATAAGAAAAAATGAAATTTTATTTATATTGTAAGAGCTCACGCATTTCAAGAAGACCGTTCTCTCTGTCAAACTCTTAACTGTTATTGTATTTTTTGTTTTTATAGTAAATTTATTTATATTTTTAAGCTCTTATACCCTAGCTAATATTTATATTTTAAAAAATAATTAAAATAATTATTAATTTTAAACAAAAATTCAAATGTCAAATATTTTTTTGTAATTAAAATAGTTTTTTGAAATTCAATACAACAATCAAGGTGTATAACGGTAAGCCAAAAAATTACCACAAAATTTTGAAATTTAATAGAGCTTTAAACATTAATAATATATATGAAAATGTTTTTTCAAAAAGTAATAGAAAAAGATTTTATTGAAATTTTTCATAATTTTTTTCTATAAAAATTGCACTTGTAATTAAAAGCAACTAAAGCAAATGTGATTTTTACATCTTGAACAAATTATAAATACATGTTTTAAACTTTTAATTAAAATAAAGCAAAAATTGACTAAAAACAAAAATTCATACTGGTATTGTTTTTGCATCTCTACATTTAAACAAAAAAAAAACAACACCAAAATAATAAGTATTTCTAGTTTTTTTTATCGATAATATTATGTGAATAGAAATTTAATCTGGGGTGCGATTTATTGGGAATTTTGTTTCAAATCTGTAATTTATAAAATTTTATAAACTTGTAACAATAAAATTGTTGTATAATTTATAAAAATGTTACTACTTGTTATTACAAAAGTTTTAGTTCATTTTTACCTGTTTTAAATTATATCGGACTAACCTAAATAATTTTTGCATTAACTTCAAATAAAACAACATAATATATCTATATTATCAATAAAATGTGTTAAATGAGCAAAGGGTTATTTAAAGATGTAAGCAATGATAAGATTTAATGCAATATATTGATTAATAACATTATATAACTACTTATAAAAGCAAATTGCATTTACCGAGTTCTATTGACATTTTATAAAAAGAAATATATTATCTATGTATATATTAAATAGCAAATACAAATAGCAAGTGTATGTTTTGTGCAATTTATACTTACCGTATTCTCTCACAGTTTAGAACATGTTCTTATAAGGTGAATTAAATTATTTTCTAAAATTTGAGTTAAAGCCTCTAAGGACATGTTCTTATAAGGCGTAATAAACTCAAACTATAATAAGTGACATATTAATTAATTATAAATGGTTTTATTGTATATATTAATCTAAATTAAAAATAGTCTAAATTAAATTATTAATTTTTAACACTCATTTATTATTTTACAAATTTTTGTTTAACAATTAATTTTATATCAATAAATTTTTTTAGCATTTTAAACTCAGGCGAGTGGCGCAGTGGTAATGCGTCCGTCCTCTAACTTTGAGTTAGTGGGTTTAAATCCTAACTGTGGCAAAAAAAATTTTAAGAAAAACAATTCTAGGCGTGATTTGAGGTTAGAATAACCACAAGCCTTACTAAGGGTTGTCTACCGGTAGTGTACGCTAGCCTAATAATTACTAATCTACGTATACGGAGCGTTCAGGTGTGTGCTCTTAAAACTGTGACACTATTCTCGTCACCATACCAAACGGTAAAGTGATGATTCCTGGCCTCACTACTGGTTGTGCAGGAAGAAAGGCTTCGGTCTATAAATAGTAGCATTTGAAAATAAAGGAGTTGTAATTTAGAAAACAAATTTAAATACAAAATACGTTAAACTAATCTTATAATTTATTATTATTTTTTAATGTTTTTAATTTTGTAATATTTTAAATTTTTCAAATCACTAAAGATTAACGTTATTATCAAAAATATTTGTTTTAAACTTATAGTTAAAAGCTAGTTTTTATTTTCATTTTTGAAAACATTAGCTTATACCTCGAAATATAAGCACATAAAACCCAAACTCACCTTATAAGAACATGTTCTAAATTGTAAGGTTTACGGTATATATACAGTATTATTTATTCTTAAACCACTAGTAAATTATTTAACTGAACTTTAGGTTTAATAAAGCATATTTACTGTAACTAACCAAACTCAACCAAGTGTAATTAATTAGGATTTATATTAATATATGAAATAATATAAATCTTTAGTATATATAATAAATATAAAAATTATATTATTACATTATTACATTAAATGTAACGAATATTTGATGAGTCATATTGACATTTATGAAAAATAATTTGTAATCAGTAATTTAAGTATAAATGTATTTATTCTTAATAAATATTGATAAATAAGAGATAGTAAGAAAATAAAATTATTAAACTTTAATAACAATTAAAATCTGCATGGCAACAAAAAAAATATATTATATTTATTTTTTAAATTATAAAACCATTATTTAAATTATAAATATAATTTAAAATTAAAATATATTTTATATAAAATCAGTTTTCAAATATCAGTTTATAATATATTTCTTTATACTCCAGACCAAGAATTAAAATATGTTCAGAATAATAAAATTATTAATTTAAAAATTCAGAGTTAAAAATAATTTTTTAAATTTTAATATGCAGCTTATTTACAGTTTTGATTTAAGTTTGTAATTCCCCAATCTTTTTAAACTCGTAACAATAAAATTGTTGTAAAATTTACTAAAGTATTATTACTTGTTATTACAAAAGTATTAGTGCATTTTTACTTTTTTAAAATTGTATCTGGCAAACCTAAATAATTTTTGCATTAACTTCAAATTATACAACAAAATATGGCTATAATATCAATTAAATGTTTTGTACAAGTTTAAACACTAATTAGGTAACATCAATTGGTTACATAAGAATGTAAGCAATGATAACATTTGCTAAAATACATTTATTATAAAATTTATATAACTATTGATATTTACTAATATTTTTTCTTTGTTTTTGTTTTTTTATTTTGTCTTTGTGAGTCATAATATACTATTGCTATTGACATTTTATAAATAATATATTATCTATATTTTAAATACAATTGTCAAACATTGATAATAATAATAATATAAAATTAAATAATCTCTGTTTGATTTAAAATAAAATTTATAATATTTAAAAAAAATTATTTAATAAAAATAAATCTATAAATAATATTTAAAAATTAAAATAATATTTACAATTAAATTACAGTGAAACGATATAGTGATATTAATTTTAATTCAACTGTTTGTATACAATTATTTCAAATAAAATGATGTAAAACATAATTTAATAAATATAATTTCAAAAAACGTTTACTTTTTTATTTAAATATATATATATTATGACATCAATTATTATAGATTTAGTCAAACAATACTAATAATTCTTAATTTAAAACTATACAATTTTGATATTTATAAAACACTTATGTTCTTTGCATTCTAAACTTATCTATTTTATTTATACTTAAAACACTTGTAAAATATTTAATTAAACTTTGAGCCTAATAAAGAGTATATACTGTGTTTAATCAAACTCAACCAATTTTAATTAATCAGGATTTATATTACAGTAGACAATGGATCATATGAATTTGTTTGTTTTTGGAAATTAGTTCATAACATCCAATAGTTAATAAAAACCAATATTGTTTAAAATAAGTATTATTATACATAAATTTGCATTTAAAAATTTAATGCATTTAATAATTCTTAATTGTAATAAATCAATCTTATATGTAAATATTTAAATAAAAACTACTTTTAAAAATATCTAATTAATAGTTATTTATAATTTTTAATTTATAAGTTATTATTAATTTATAAGTTATTATTAATTTATAAGTTATTTAATTAACTATTTTCAAAATAAATTTTAAAACCAACAATGATATTCAACAAGAATAAAATAATTTTAACTAAATAAAAAATTTAAATAGTTTTATAAAGTCATAAATTATATTGACATTTATCTAAATATCCGGTACAAAATTATGTAATTTAAAGAATAAGAGACCGGAATACAGTAAAGAAAGATAAACTATGTTTTAAATAAATAATTTTATAATATTAAGTAAAGTTTTGAACGATTTAAAACGACAAATGTATATTTTTAACAATTTCAGAACTGTAATAAAATTTTATGTAACTTTTAAACGACACTAACTTCTGTTAAATTAGAGATAAATACAACTTGAACTTGTAACTAAATTAATTGGAATTTAACTTTAAACTTATAATGTAATCATTTTATTATAAAATAAATTAATGCATTAATTAAAAAGTTTATTATGTATTTAATTCACCCGCTGTTTGTCCGGCGATTCACCAAGCTATTTTAGAGATGGCGTTAAAACCATACAATAGACGCGAAATCATCCGATACATAACATTATAAATATAGGTATTTAATAAATAAAATAAAAATTAATTGTAAAAATATTTTATGCAAAAATTTTTTATGATTAAAGTTTCGGATATTATCATTTTATTTTGATATAATAAGTAGATAATATTAAATTTAATAAAATTAAACTAAAAATATTTTAATCTTTAAAAATAAATTATTATTCTTGAATTTAAATAATATATAAATATATTTGGATTAATAGCTTTAACTCATTTTTAGTTCATTTTATTTTATAAACACTTTAAAAACATCAAATTAAATAAATAATAGTATTACCGTGGTACTTTACATACAGCTGCATGTCGGCATACTGGAAAATTACAATATTTGCTAAAATGTATTTAATTTTCCAACCGTCATGTTGGAAAAACATTTTTAATTTAACGTTACAATAAACAATTTGTTTATTATATATAAATTAATTATTAAAAACTAATTTATTTTATACTATAAACATGAAGATTTAAATAAAATAATTAAAAATAATATAATTCAAAAATATATTAAAAAGTTCATAACATCAATTAAAAATTATATTGAAATTAAACATTTGGTTTAGAATATTGGTTCATAACGAACATTAGTTCATATGATCGATAGTTCATATAAACCATTATTTTTAACATTGCTGTCTATGTGAATGATTTTAAGACTTTACCAATGGTTCATATCAAACATTAGTTCATAACATCCATGGTTCATATGATCCATTACTTACTGTAATATATAAAATAATTGAAATATTTAATATATATAATAAATAGAGCATTGATTTTGACCTATTGGGACTATCGTAGCGGTTCATAGGCCGATTTCTAAATTTAGTTTGTAGTAACAAAGTGTTAAATTTTTTTCAATATATTTTACGTGAAAATAAAAAAAAGTTAAATAGTTTAACAGAACATTGGCTAAAATTATATATATTAAGAATATATTGAGTTTATTTTAATTAAATTTTATTGTTTAAGTGAATTTACAATAAAATAAAAAATAATAATTTATTATTTTATAAAAGTATTGGTTTAATTCAGTTAATCAATAATTATTTAATATAATTACCATAGCAAATAAAACAATCCAACTTTTTTTTAATGTTTTGAATTGTATTATATAAAAACGAATGCTTTTAATATCAATAATATTAATTGAAAAAAATAATGATACATGTTTTTTAGCGCTAATTTAAGAGCATATTATGATTTTTTTGTGTGCATTTTTAGGTGCCTAAAAGGGGTCTAATAAATGCCTATTTGTCAATGCTCTAATAATAAATATAAAAATTACATTACTACATTAAATGTAACTAATATTTGATGTGTCATATTGACATTTTATAAAAATAATCTGTAATCAGTTATTTAAGTATAAATGTCTATATTCTTAATAAATATTGATAAGTAGGAGATAATAAATATATAAAATTATTAAACGGCAATAAAAAATACTTTATTAATTTTTTAAATAATAATACCATTAATTAATTTTTAATTAAATTTTAAATATAATATAGAATTAAAATATATTTTATATAAAATCATTTCAAAAATATCTGTTTATAATAAACTTCTTGTATATTATATTAGTCATCTATTTGATTAAATATAAATATGGAATTTAGCCTGTCAATGTAATTTTTATCAAAAAATTAAATATCAGCCACTTAAATATATCTGTAGGTTGAGTAAAACAATGCTTATAAAAATACTGATAAATTTATTAAAATAATTTTATACAATAAAACATAAAAGTTGAATAGTAACAAAATAAATAATATTATAAATTTATAATAATTAAATAATATTTAATATAGCATATTAATTGTACAGAATTTAAAACTTATTTTATTGAAATTAATTGATCATAAAAATTTTAATATATATTTAAAAATCATTTATAAATATAATTTTTTACATTAACTCTTTATTTATACATTTTGTTTTGACAATAATGTCTCAAATATTTGATGATTTCTTAATTTTTGAAGTAATTCCGGTTAATATAAAAGAAAAAATTAACATATTTAATATATTTGATGACGAAAATGGTTTAAATATTATATATATAACAAGTGATGACAAGGTTTATGGATTTGGTTCCAATTGTTTCGGTTGTATTGATTTAGGAAATGATTATATTTTAAATGAACCGCAGATTATAAGTGAATTGTGTTCTCAGAAAATTCAAGATTTTTATAATGGATTCGATTATGTTTTGAGTTTGAATACTGAAAATCAAGTGTTTGGTTGGGGACGTAATGATTGTGGACAGTTGGGTAGAGGGTATAGAAGTGATGCAAATGTGTTTCATAAACCGGAAATAATAAATTATTTTTATAATATAAATATTATACAAATTAGTTGTGGTGCACAACACTCTCTGGCTCTTTCATCCTCGGGTCAGGCATATGGTTGGGGTGACAACAAATTCGGACAAATTGGTTGCGGAGATAAAAATCAAGAATTTATTTCGACTCCAATTGAATTGGAATTATTTTCAAAACATAAAATACAATCAATTTATTGTTTGAATGGGAGTTCATATGCACTGACGAGTGAAGGAACAGCTTATAGTTGGGGTTATAATGATTACAACCAATTGGGTCATCAAAGTGAGCGAAATGAAAAAGTTTTTATTCCGACATTAATTGAATTGAATAATATTTCCAATATTTGTCCGTCGATTACAAATACATATTTTCTAACAAATGACGGATTAATATATTTTTGCGGAATATATTGCGACGATTGGATTGTTTCGATTTTAAAATACGAATATCAGATAATTCCGAAACTTATTAAAAATGAATTAGAATTTAATAATTTACACCAAATTAAATGTTATAGAAATAAATCATTTGAATTAATTGCTATTTGCGGCCAAAATGTCTATAAATTATATGAAAATAAAATCGAACGAACAGTTTATAATAATATACATAAATATTATTCTAAAGTATTGCAAATGACATATAAAACAATTAATAATACAATTGATAAAAATATAGCTAATATCAAGTCTGTTTTAACAAAGAAACAATTATCAGTTTTGGATAATTTTCAAATTTCTGAACAAATTATCAAAATTGTAAAAGATAAAATAATTATTTTTACAATTTTTGATGATATAAATGGTTTAAATATTATATATATAACAAGTGATGACGAGGTTTACGGATTTGGTTCCAATTATTACGGTTGTATTGGTTTAGGACATAATAATGTTGTAAAAGAACCTCAAATTATAAGTGAATTGTGTTCTCAAAAGATTAAAGAATTTTATAATGGATTCGATTTTGTTTTAGCACTTAATGCGGATAAAAAGGTGTTTGGTTGGGGACACAATGATAATGGACAAATGGGTAAAGGATATATAAGTGAACTAAATAAGTTCCACAAACCGGAAATAATAAAATATTTCAATAATAAAAATATTATTAAAATAAGTTGTGGCGGTGCTCAATCTTTAGCACTTTCATCCGAAAATCTAGTTTATGGTTGGGGTGACAACAGATACGGACAAATAGGTTGCGGAAATCAAAATCAAGAATTTATTTTGACTCCAATTGAATTGGAATTGCTATCAAAATATAAAATACAATCAATTTATTGCTCGTATTTTAGTTCATATGCACTGACAAGTGAAGGAACAGCTTATAGTTGGGGTTATAATGATTGCAACCAATTGGGTCATCAAAGTAAACGAAATGAAAAAGTTTTTATTCCGACATTAATTGAATTGAATAATATTTACACTATTTGTCCATCAAGGGCAAATACAT
>JAQFXP010002581.1:0-14685 GCA_034693685.1 Belba bartosi | reverse complement strand
CCCCCCAAGCATTTGGTTTTTTCAAAAAAGTACCTCCCTCGACTTTTTGCCGGCCGCCGTGGGCGGCCGGCAACTTTTTAAAATTTTTATGCTAAAATTAAGAAATTTTTCCTAAATTGATGCTAAATACGGTTTAAATCCAGTTAATTTAACTAAATTTAGTTTAAATTCAGTTTAAATCCAGTTAAATTAGGTAAATGATAATTGCTTTATATAAAATTTTTAACAAATTGAAAATAATCAATAAAAATCAAATTTTATTTAAACACAAATAAATCTAAGTTAAACACAATTTCCATCGAAATATTTTCGAGTCATATGCATATATGCATCAACAGTGAAATATCTGAAATAATCTATAATGCAAATAAACTGATAGCAGCCTGGTTCCTGATTCACGAAATCACTCTATATTAAATCTAAACAAGGTTCTATTGAATACAGTACTGTGCAGAAGCTGTAAAGTGAAAAGTTACAGTTTTGCTATTAAATAAAAATATGTTGATAGCTTTTATATTTTTAATACTCAGATTAAGTTTTAGACTATTATTAAAATTAAAATATATTAACAAATTATTTTTCAATACTTGTGTTTATTAATATTAATATTTTGAAAAAATTTATTTTTTTATTTCTTTATTTCTTTATTTAAGTGAACGAACGAACATTGATTTCAACTGATGACGCAATAACTGTTTCAAAGTTGAAAATCAAACGATATTATTAGCGTTGTTAGTACTGAAAGCTTGCGAAACTTTTAAGTGAAAGTTGCAATAAATTTCGGTGAAAGTTTCACCTTCAAAAATAACTTTCACTTTGGCGAAAATAACGCCAACTATTGTCAAAATTTTAAATTTTATTAAATAAAATATTTTGGTTTTAATTTGATAAATAAATAAATTATTTGCATCTAATTATCAAAATTTAATTTATAAATATATGATTAAAATTGATAGTAAGTGTTAAAATATTAAATAATCATTAATTAGTTTTATTAAAATTATTTAATAAAAGTTAATTACCAAAATTAAAATTAATATTGTATTAAACCTGCTATAAACTTTTAAATTATTATAATATATTGCGTTTTTGTTATTTTTAATAATATTTTAATTAAAATATTATTTCAAATTAATTAAATTTTTCTAATATAAAAATTAGCAGTATTTACTGTTTTTGAAATTCAATGTTTTGCAATAAAACAAACTTTTACTTGGTTTAGTCGCATAAAAGTTAGATTTATAGCAATACTTATGCACAAGTTAGAAAAATTATGTTAAATAAAAGTTATTCTTTTATTATATTATTTTTTAAGTGTTAGAAATAACAAAAAATACAGAATTTGATAGAATTATTAATAAAGTAATATATTTATTCAGAATTATAAATATTTAATATATGTTTATATTTTGAAATAAAAATGAAAGTTTTAGGCTTTCACTGCAACTTTCAGTGAAACTTTCACTGGATTTTAAATTTCATGAAATTTAACATCGCTAATTAAAACTGTAAAAGTGGTTAATGAATTTAAGACAATTATAGGAAACGCAACCATTTGCGGCTGTAATGCAAAAAAACTATTTTTTTTTATTAAGAAAAGTATTTTAATATATTAATAATAGTTATGTAAACTGCCATTAACACAAATAAATTCACTCACAGTACTAATATTTTTTTTAAACAACAAATCAACTTTACAAATGTTTAGACTTTAATATATTAAATTTAATTTATTCATTTTCATGTTTAAATGTGTAATTTTTTAAATTTTAAATTTTTAACTATTAATACATTTAATATTTTATAAAATAATTAAATCTGATTAAATTAAAATAAAATTTCAACATTTATTTAAATATTAAATTTAAACAAGACTGAGGAGTATGATCTTAATACATTTTCGAGAGATTATTGGCAAAATTCTATTTGTTAGATCAGAACAGACGCTTTAAAACTACATTTCAAACATTAAAATGTTAATATTTATAACTTTATACTAAAACAGAATAATTATGTAACTATTTATTAAAATTTAAACCTATAATTAAAATATGTATAATACTTAAAACAAATGACAGATAATTGTAAAAATAAGTAAACATAAATATTTATAATAAGTCTTAAGAATTTCTTACAATTGCCAGCCGCCTTCGGCGTCTGGCAAATTTCAAAATTAAGAATCCTTACAATTGCCATTTGCCTTTGGCATCTGACAATGCATAGAAATTGTTTTTACAATTGCCAGCCGCCTTGGGCGTCTGGCAATGCATAAAGATTATCCTTACAGTTGCCAGCCACCTTCGGTGTCTGGAAAGCATAAAGATTATTATTACAATTACCAGACACCTTCGGCGTCTGGCAAACTATAAAAACAATCAATATAGATTTCAAATTGTAAATATTATTTATTGTTTAAAGCTTATATATTAGTCTAATAGATTTGCGATAAATGTATTTATATTCCTTGTAATACATAGAGAATAGTAATAGTAGTGCCTTTCGCTATTAGACGAAGGCTAAATTTCAAAAATCCTGCAACGCTCACTGTAGTTCACGATTTACTTATTTTGACTATAATCATTTGGCCCCAATTCACATGCACTCCTTAATAATAATGTTAATATTGAAAATTCAACAGTTTTATAAAAAAACGATATCATTAAATTTTAGCTTAAAACATTCTCAAAAATTCGTTACTAATAAACAAAATTAATACCCGTAACCTAAGCAATGACAATCTCATTATAAGTAAAGAAATGTACTAATAAATTGAGTATTAATATCTAACTCTCAAAATTCTTTTGCTAATAAACAGAAATCATACCAGTACTATTACCAGTTTCACCCAGGCAGTTTCACCCAGGTAGTTTCACCCAAGTAGTTACACCCAGGTATTATCACCCAGGTAGTTTTACCCAGGTTGTTTCACCCAGGTAGTGACACTCAGGTAGTTTCACCCAGGTATTATCACTTAGGTAGCGTTACCCAGTTAGTATCACACAGGTAGTTTCACCCAGGTAGTCTTACCAAGGTAGTTTCACCTAGGTAGTCTTACCCAGGTAGTTTTACCAAGATAGTTTCACCTAGGTATTGTTACTTAGGTAGCGTCACCCAGTTAGTATTACACAAGTAGTTTCACCCAGGTAGTGACACCCAGGTATTATCACCCAGGTATTATCACCCAGGTAGCATCACCCAGATAGTGTCACCCAGGTAGCATCACCCAGGTAGTCTTACCCAAGTAGCATGATTCAGGTAGCATCAACCAGGTAGTGTCACTCAAGTAGCATTACCCAGGTAGTTTTACCCAGATAATTTTACCCAGGTAGTTTCACCCAGGTAGTTTTACCCAGATAGTTTCACCCAGGTAGCGTCACCCCGGTAGCGTCACCCAGGTAGTTTTACCCAGAAATCATACCAGTACCATCACCAATGACAATCCCATTACAAATAAAGAGAAATACTACCAATAGTTATTATATTCTTCCAATCCCAAAATCTCGTTGCTAATAAACAGAAATCATACCAGTACCATCACCAATGACAATCCCATTGCAAATAAAGAGAAATGGGTTCAATAGTTATCATATTCTTCCAACCCCAAAACCCCTTTGCTAATAAACAGAAATCATACCAGTACTATCACCAATGACAATCCCATTGCAAATAAAGAGAAATGGGTTTAATAGTTATCATATTCTTCCAACCCCAAAACCCCTTTGCTAATAAACAGAAATCATACCAGTACCATCACCAATGACAATCCCATTGCAAATAAAAAGAATTGGCATTAAAAATTATTAAATTCTTCCAACTTCAAAATCCCGCTGCTAATAAACAGAAATCATATTAGTACCATCACCAAAGCCAATCCCATTGCAAATAAAAAGGAATTGTATCAATAGTTATCAGATTCTACCAACCCCAAAATCCGGTTGTTAATAAACCGAAATCATACCAGTAACATCACCAATGACAATCCCATTGCAAATAAAGAGAAATACTACTAATAAATATCATATTCTTCCAACCCCAAAATCCCGTTGTTAATAAACAGAAATCACACCAGTACCATCATCAAAGCCAATTCCATTGCAAATAAAGAGAAATGGGATTAATATTTATCATATTTTTCCAACCTTAAAATCCCGTTATTAATAAAATGAAATCAAACTAGTACCATCACCAATCACAATCCCACTGCAAATAAAGAGAATTGGCATTAAAAATTATTAGATTTTACAAACCCCAAAATCCCGCTGTTAATAAAAAGAAATCATACCGACATCATCACCAATGACAATCCCATTGCAAATAAAGAAAATTGGCATTAAAATCTACCAATCCCAAAATCCCGCTATTAATAAAAAACTCAATCTTTTCTCGCTATTATAATAAAACCTAAAAAAATTTTCCTTTGTAAGTAAAGAGATTTAAATTGTTCCCGCTATTAATAAAAGAACTCAAATTTCCATACTGTTAATAAAAGATTTTCCAGTGACCTCTCGTTATTAATAAAAGGGCTCACTCATTTCTCGCTAATATAATAAAGCTAAAGAATTTTTCTCGTTATTATAATAAAGTCTAAAATCGCTCCCTTTATTATCACAAAACTAAGAAATTTTAATAAAATTTTAAATTTTTTTCTCCGCTATAATATTAAACGATTCACTGAAACTTTGTGCCTACAATTTTTGCTCCATTACTATAATAAGCAAATCCATCAACGGAGGGGGGGGTGGTTGAGGGGGAGGCTGACAGGAGAAACTATATATACAATTTCTTCGAAAATGTATTAAAAATATAAATTTAAAAATTTATATATTTATTTTATCAGTATATTTTTAATTAATATTGCTATAATAGTTTATTCTTATACGTATGTAGTGACCGCAAGACTATTCGTGTGATATATCAATCGTTTTTCTATGCAAATTTATTTTATATTGTTAAGACATAATTATTCAGAATCAAATAAAGATAATTTTTAAATAAATTTCACAATATATTAAAATATAAAATTAATATTTAAAATACTGTGACGTGATTTCTGGATCGCCCGCTGTATGGGTGTATCTCTCGGTGCTCTTTCAGTCAACGTCAGTAGATTAATAAGACACCTTCACTGGATGTTATGATGTTGCGTTTGTTGAAAAGTTCGTGTGTAAACTCCTGTTCTTTTCCCTGGCCTTAGCGTGCCGATAATTTGGTGTGTGGTTAGGGAGAAGAGTCACCAATAGTGTGACACAAGCTTAAACTTTAATCTATTGGTTATTGTAAAATGGATTGATCAAGTTTGTTCAATGTAGAATTCCGTTTTGCATTCACTTATACATAAATTAATTAAAACTTTAAATATAATAAATAATTATTTTATTTAAACATAAATATAATGTAGAGTTTTTTTTGTACATAATATATATACTAGTCGTAGCTTAAATTATAACGACTAATTAATGAATGCTTAGACTCAACAATGATTGATAATAAAATATAAAATACATTTCTTATATAGTTTTAGATTACATTTAACTTTCGATTCTGATGGCTGCTTATTGCTAATCATATAGTCATTAGTGAAATTATAAAATATTCATTAATAGATTAGATTTATAATAAAATCATAAGTTTGAAGTATACTTAGATTAAACTCAATTACAAATATACAAATTAGTAGTTTAAGCATAATAGGCTTAATTGGCGTCTCACAATTACAATTAATATGAAAATTATAATTAAAAGTTTTTATTAAAATAAGGATTAATTCATTAAAAAATATTTAAATATTTAACTTAAATTTAGACTAATTAACAAATTATCTAAACAATTCATCAAGTACAGATTAATCAGCAAGTGTTTACCAAGGTTATATTTTTTACGGGTCACTTTAAAAAGATTTTTTAAAATTATTTTTCAGGACTTTGTCTTCGAAAGTCCGGTTACGCTCGGGTAACGTTAGGTTGGATCAAAGCTCTAAATTTGTCTTTAACTATTAAAAAAAATATATAATTTAAAAATTCATTAAAATTTATTTTATTTTAATATTGAAATATCTCTGAGTTTAATGGCGAGCTCTAATTTAGTAATGAACTTAAAGCCAATGTTGAGAACCATATAAACGTGAATAAATTTGCTTTTGACCTCATGTGGAGCGGGAACATCGGCCGCTTCTGCGACGGCTTTAAGCTCGACAACAGCCTTCTCGACCTCTGCAGTCGACAAGAGATGTGCGGAAACATTGATGAGATCGTCGTTCCGACCGGTTATCCAATAATATCCGTCACTATTTCTACGAACGCTATCGCCGGTACAGTAGTAGCCATTAAACGATCGAAAGTAAGTCATTTCCATTGATAATGCGCACAATCCCTGGCGAACGGCTTGCAAATGCCAACTGTCCTGTAGCCGGGCCTTTCAGTTCTTTTCCATTGCTTTTCAAAACAATAGGAATAACTTCAAAAATTGGTAGAGTTTCTGATCCAGGTTTCATAGGTGTGCACCATGGGAGGTAATTTATCTTAAGTTTTCCCTTTAGAAAACACATTTATTTTATTAAATAAAATAATTAGTTTATTTTAAAATCTAAATATCTTTATAATGCTTACTGTGTTTCTAAAATTATTATTTTTTAACTAAATTTAAATCATTTTTATAAAATTAAATTTTTTTATTTTTAATCAAATTTCATTTATAAAATATATTTCTATATTAAAAACATTTTAAATTTAATTATCTTTATTAGCATGATTAATTACATTTTTAATTTTATAGATTTTAAAAATTTATTTTTTAAAAATATAGAAATGAATCACAGATTTTCTTCCAAATAATTTAATAAATAATATTTTGAAAATATTTTATTATAATTCAAAAATAAATTACAGTTTTATTTTGCCAATATATGTTGACAACCGAACACTTGGCGCCGCCGACAACAAACGTTTTATTGTTGTTCATAGGGAGTTGTTTATAAAAGTTAATTTTTAACTTATTAAGAATTATTAAAATAAACCAATCATATTTGAATAACTTATTAAATAACTTTAAAAAATAAATATTATAAAATATAATTGATAATTTTGTTAAATATATATTATATTTTAAATAAAATATTTAAACTTTGTTTTTAATTTATAAATATTTTTATGAAATTTAAAAAAATTTATTGGTTTATTGATTTTTAATATTAAACAAATTATAAATTTTAAACTAGTGAGGGGGTAAGTTATCAATGCTGCGTCCTTTAAAAAAATTATTTAATATTTTTCGTTTATATATATATTAAAACAAGTCTTTTATATTAAATTTTTCTTTGGATTAATTAGTTTTAAATAAAAATTTTAACGTGATACTTAATTTAATTTGTATATGTTTACTAATATTTACACAAAGTTTTAAATGTCGATTGTTACAAGAGATTAGTAATAAGATTTAATTTTTTTAAATTGATCAAGTATTTGGAAAAGAATATTAAAAAATATTTTCATAAAAATTGAGTTATTTGACGCTATTTAATTATCATTTAAGTTCTATTAGATTATAGTATTTTTAAGATTATTATTATTTAACTCTGGTTTCAAAATAATTTTTATCAAATTTAGCAAGTATTTATTTTGAAAAAATTAAAAATAACAATGATTACTGACATCCAAATAACTTTATATATAAATTCTGTGAAAATTTTAATTTATTTCAAAAATAACTTACAGTTTCTGTTTGCAAATAAGTGTCGACAACCGGACACTTTCCATCGCCGACAACAGACCAATTCCAGGCCTAGAGATTGATGGGTCCAAAACCTTAAGTAAGTCGCAATGGCCAAACGTAAACCACGCCGATAGGGCCAAACGTAAAGCTCTCCAAAACTCATAAGAGACGGTATATTCGTCGGCGCAGTATAGAACACATTGACCGACCGTCCCTCTATGATCTGCCAGACCCGGGCCGGGTTCGGGTAAATAGACGTTTCCTCCAGAAACAAAACAGAGACGGCATTGGCCAGAGCTCCGTAAACGGTGAACGTATGGGCGGCCATCCAACCCAAGTCGGCGGTCGAGAAGTAGACGTCGCCGTCAGTCCAGTTGAAGCAGTGCTTGAATGTGAGGTATGAGTAGAGAAGATATCCACCGATTGTGTGAACCACTCCTTTCGGTCTGCCTGTACTACAAATGTATTTAATTACATAATTTAATACTTAGATATAATTTTATCTATCATTTTATTTAAATTTTAAATACTACTTAATGCAACAAATGCTTACGAATTACTAGGGGAGGAACCTAAATTGCTGACCATTTGCAAAACTTTTTTGTTTAAAATTAAAGCTAATTTTTATTTTGTTACATAATCAATTTTTATATCTGCAAATGCGTCCAGTAAAATAAAAATATAATTACACAAACTTTTATTCTTAAATAGATATTACTGTACCTAAGGTTAATTAGCTCTACCAAAAATTATAAGATTTTATATGTAATAACTTATTTTAATAATTTTAATTTACAGTCTGTTTTGGTTTTAATATTTTACTTTGAATAAATAAATTATAAAACTTAAAAATTTAATTTACAGTTTATAAGCTAATAATAATAAACTGTAAATAATTTTTTAAATTTTCAATGACTGTATATTCTCAATTAATGATAAACGGCAGAACAGACTGTAAATTAAAATTATTAAAATAATATATTTTATATATAAATTTAAAATACTTCGTAGAGCTAATAAGCCTTAGGTACAGGTAAATCTATTTAAGAGTAAAAGTTTGTGTAATTATATTTTTATTTTGCTAGACGCATTTGCAGATATAAATAATGATTATGAAATAAAGAAAAAATTAGCTTTAATTTTAAATGATAACATTTTGCAAATGGTCAGCAATTTAGGTTCCTTTCCTAGTTAGTTAGATGTAATAAAAACTATTTGTGATATATAATCAATGTATAAACTGTTTGCAAACCTCGTATACAATAAAAATAGCGGGTCCTCTGCATCGAGCCATATGGGTTCGCAATATTTGCAAACTTATTCCATAACGTCTTCCAAACAATTGTCGGTAAACTTTGATTTCTAATCAATAACCCTATTATTGTTGTTTACATTCGAATTATTCATATATAGGTTTAGATGTGGGATCACTAATACAACCTTTAATTTTTGGTTTCTATTCGGAAAATAATTGTTTGATTTAGTTTTAAAAAATTTTAAAACAAATACTTTTGTTCCAATAAATTTAAAGCTAAATTCAATATATATTTTAACGAAATAAACCTCTGTCCCGTATAGGCGTCTTCTGATATGACCAATATTACACATTTGAAGTCAATCATACGCTCAGCCAATGTTTCCGATGAGAAGCCGGCGAACTGTAAAAAATAATAATTAAATTTTTAAATTTTATATAAATATTTTTAAATTTAATAATTGGATTCTGCGAGTTATTAGATTAAATTTTAAATATATAAACACAACTTAACTACAAAATTCAAATATTGCTAATGTTTTACAAATTTATATCCGATAAATTGTTTAATTAATTTTTTAGAAAAATATTTATGTAAATTTTAAACAACAATTTTTATATTAAATATGGTAATGTATTTGTGGTTAAATTTTAGTTAAAATTAATCAAGTAAATGTTTTGTTTTTTGAAAAGTGTTTGTGGTTACCGGACAATTAATATATGGTATTATTTTTTTTAATTTACTAAATATTAATTAATAATTAAGATAAAATTTCTATTAACTGTAATCAATTTATTATATAATGTAAAAATTTATGAAATAAATATTAATCAAATATTGGATTGTTTTCTAAATATTTTTTATTATATACACAATTAAATTAATTTTAATTTAATTAAATATTAATAGTTAATGTTATTATAATAAAATTGTTATGTTTTTAATAGTATTTATTTTAATTTTATTTAAAAGTAAATTTTGAATAAATATTTGAATTAAACATTAAGTAAACAATTTTTAAAATTAATAAAATTATTTAATTTTTCATACAAATAAAATAATAATTTTAATGTCATAGACATAAAAGTTTGTAATAAATATATTTAAATAAAAAGAATAAAAATATATTTAATAAACAAAACAATTATTTTTAATTTAAAGTTTTATACAGATTTATAATACTGTAAATGTTTTGATTATTTAATTTATAACTAAAGTTATACAAAAAAGTTATATTAAATTAAAAAAATTGTTTTTCGATTTTAACCAATTAAAATATATTACTATATTTGATATATATTATTTAAATTTGTTTTTGTTGTTGTTTCAATTTTATTTTTTAATAGATAATATAGATGTTTCTATATTGCATAATTTATTAACAAATATTCAAAATTTAAATATCATGATTCTAGTAACAAAATATATGCAAGTTTTAAAATTAATTTGATATTTCATAAACTGACAAATATAATGCAAATATAAAAGTTGTTATTTTATGTTTAAAATTTACATAAATTAATTAAATTTTTCATTAAATGTAAATTTAATTTAATAATTTCTGATTTTTGAAATATAATTAGATATAATTTGTTATAAATATTCTAAAATCTTATAAATAAAATAGTAAATCTGTTATCAATAGTAAATTATAAAAAATATTTTGAATTCTTAATTTCAGAAATTAAATTAATTAATTTAATAATCAATGAGAAATTTTTTAAACTGTATAAATAATAATAACTTTAGAATTAAGTAATTGTTACTAAATAAATATTAATAATATGTTACAATTCAACAATAAAAACAAATCAATTATTAAACTAAAATTGCAATAAAATTCCGGTAAATGGATTTGTTTAACTAATTATTTAGCTGATTTAATCAACTCATTTGCCAATATAAGTTGTAAAATTTTAAATGTTAAAATTTATTTTCAATGTTTAATAAAAAATATTTAGCAAATAATTTTCCAAATAAACACCTACCTTGTAAAATAGTTTTGATATGAGCAATCCTGTGATTTGATTATTAATAAGTTTTTGATAATTGCTTTGTATTATTTGCAATCATTTAATTCAAATCATATGATTTAATTATATTTTAGTGAAAATAATAGTGTTTTATATTTGAAGTGATTGAATGCAAAAACAATAATTAAATCAATTTTTTAAGATTTAAAAACATTTAAACTTTAAACAATAGTAATTTTTTAAAAAATTATTTAATAAAAAATAATTATTTAAATTTTAATTGCAAATTAAATAAATTTAAATTTAAACTGTTTTAAGTAAAAATAAATGTGTAATTGTCTGAAGTTAATATTTCTAAAAATAATTAAAAATTAGATTTTATTACGATTTAAAAATATTTAAAGTAATTTTATTTTAATTGATAATAATAGTAAACTTTGTCTGATCCGTTTAATTAAACAGTAGATATCGACTAACTAATACAGTTAACCAATTTCAGAAAAGAACACAAATTTTGCGATTAAATAAAATATCATAAAACGATAACTTTTATATTTTAAATGATTTAAAATATTATTATTTAACTGTATTTAAAATATTATTTGACTATTTTTATAAAATTTTGTTTTCAAGTATGCTAAATTTTATTTTAAATTAAAATATCTGAAATTGTATTTATTTTTTAAAAATGTAGATTACCTCAAAATGTAGATCAACCAAAATTTATATAGAAATATTTTGAAAATATTTTAATTTAATTCAAAATTAAATTACAGTTTTATTTTGTAAATCATAATAATAAAAATTGTTATTATTAAGTAGAAAGTGTAAAAATTAACATAATTGTAAGGTAAAATTTACTTAAGAGTAAATATTTATGTAATTATTTTGTGTGTTTACTGTAAGCGTTTGCCGATAATATTACATAATATGTAATAAGAAAAAAATGTATTTTATTTTTAAGTTATAAAAATCAGCAAATGATTTTATGCCAAGGTACGAGACCGGGTTAGTTATATTACATATATTTAAGTTAAAATACCATAATTTGGATTTATTTTATACAATAATTGTATCCAATCTAATTTACATTTTAAATGTTTGTTGTATTTTAATTTAATTAAAAAACCATCAACATTGAGTACAATTATTAAAATTATGAATAACTAAAAAGTTTTCATGACATTTTTAAGATTGCTGACCAGTAGATTTACCAATTTACAATTAATATTTTATTTTATCACTTATATTTTAAATATAAAAAAATATTACAGTTTAAAAGTTATTTATTTATTATATCTGAATATTATATTATTAAGATGTGTATATTTTGAAATGAAACAATTCAGAGCATTCAAGAACAGATTACCAATAATAATCATAACCTTCTACATTCGTAAATATTTTAATATATTTAAATTTTAAAAAGTTAATATTGTAATATAATATTTAATAATTTATAAATAAAATACTGTTTTATAATATTAATTTTTAATAAATTATTATATAAATTATAATAAAATTATAAAAATTTATTTTAAACAAATTATTAAAAAAAACCAAAATAATTTAATAATTAAAATATTTTTAATAATTTTTTTTATCAATTAAAACACACAATTATTCAAAAGAATTAAAATTAAATAAAAGTATTTATATTTAAAACGACTATAAAAAATTTAATTTTTAGTTTATAATACTTGATTATTATTTTGGTTCTTATAAAACATTTTTAAATAACTATAATAATTTTGTAAATTTTAATATATATACTGAAATAATTTAAATTTATTTAAGTTAAATTAAAAAATCAAGTCGAAAAAATTTGGACGCCGTTTAATTAAAAATGTTAATAATTTTATGGTTATATTATTCTAATTTTTACTAATTGTTTAATAAAATTTATTTAAAAATTTAAACTAAAATAAAATTGAGTATAATATTTTAATGAGATTTAGCTAGTTATTGACATAATGCAATAACAATTTAATGCATGTAAATTTATTTACCCTTAAATATAAAATATGATTATGCGAAACAATTAATACTAAACAACATTTAATTATATAAACCAATTTAATTATTTTATTAAAGGTAATTAAATTAGAAATAATTTATTAGTGTTTTTGGAAATTTTTCAATAAATTATTATTAAAATACTAACTGTATTTAATTATATTTTAAAAATATTTTTTAAATTTTATGAAACATTTATAATTATATTTCTTAAAATAATTTTCAATTATAGTTTTAATTTAATTTATTTTGTTAAATTATTATTTTATATAAATTATAATTATGATAAAAAGTATGGTCAAAGACGAACAAAAGATATTAATTAATCCGGGCTTACAACGTCAATAATAAATTTGTTTCGAAAATTATTTGTTACGAAAATTAGATTTATTTGCGAAATAATTTATCTTTATGTTAGAAATGAGTTGTTTTGAAATGCATGAAATCCATAGTTAAAGTTAATCTAAATTAAATTATTTTACGGTAATAGTTAGGATTTTTGCAAAAATTTGATAATAAATAGTAACTAATATTTTAAGTTAAAAAATTAGTTAATTATTTATACCAAAATCAAGTAAACTTCGAGGTGCTTCTACATTTGTTTAGCCTCAAATTATACTAACATGTAGTGGATTACACTAACATTATAACAATTATTTTAAAATTAACTAATACAATACAATTAAATTGTTGATTTAATAGTTTATCTTAAAATAATTGTTAAAATTATATAAAGCTATAATTTACAAGCTTGGTGTTTAAAATTTGCAATAACTAAAAACATTTATAAAACAATTCATTTTAGAAAATGATTAAATGATTAGGTCATTAAGTGTATTGAAAAACTAATTATGATTAATTTATTTAAAACATTTTTTAGTATTATTATTAAATAATATGAAAATTAGTGTAGAATTTTACAAGCAAATTAATAAATATTTAAATTGTATTAATAGTAACAACCATTTTAACGTTTATATAACAGTTTATCATATTGTATATTACAAACAAAAATTAACGGTCCATATGGCCCATAAATATTATATTTTGTTATCTTAAACTAGTTTTTAAAATAAATAAATATTGTTACAGTTTGTTGTTATATAATTTTACTTATATTATTAAAAATTTATTTAAGTTGTATTAATGTATGTGTTATTGAAAATTCTATTATTTTTATTACATTAAATAAATGTGCTTTTTAATTTTAGAATAATATATTTAAAAATTTAAATAAAATCTTTTAGAAATTATGACAGTTATTGAGTATTTCCAAATATTAATATTAATTTTTTTAACTGTATTTTGTTTCTACTATAAATTATTGTATATTAATGTTGAATAAGTTAGAATTATAAAACTTCAAATTAAAAAATTTATTTTATATGTACATATAAAGTGATATATAAAATTTCCATAAGTTTATTTTAAAGCCTCAATGTACATGTATTTATAAGGCGAGGTAAACACAAACTTTAATAATTAACACAAAATTTATTAAATCTTAAAATTTAATGATTTTATTCAATAAACTTATAAATTATTCACAAATAATGTTATCGTGTTCTTCTAATTTAATATTTTTAATTTCTTCATTATCTGTTAATCCAAAATTAGTTGTCAATGGTTTAAAATTTGTTAAATTTTACAAAATTACTAACTATGAGTTTATTTTTGGTGCCCACGGCAAATTTAAAAATAATAATTATTTTTAAAAATATTTATTAATAAGC